>JBCEWB010081303.1:0-12838 GCA_039654565.1 Peronia peronii | reverse complement strand
TAGATAGATAGATAGATAGATAGATAGATAGATAGATAGATAGATAGATAGATAGATAGATAGATAGATAGAAGTAGTCGTCAAGTAGATTTATTCGTAAACAGAAAGACAGAGAGAGAGAGGACAGAGAAGACAGGGAGATGGAGAGTAAATGAGAGGGGGGAGAGAGAGAGGAATGTGGACTTGAAAGTTTCAAGTCTCAGTTGAGGTCCACTTCAAACATAACTGAGACCAAAGAAAATCTTCACGAAGGAGCAGTTGTTTACAGTGAGTAATTTGATGTCCTAGTTTTTTTCCTGAGCCATTTGTATGTTTGTCGAGAGTGGATGTCTTCAAACACTCGGGGATTAGTCTTTCCTGAACATCAACGGCTGTCAACTTCCAAAAATAAGTTCTTGAGCAATAGCTACTGGTTTCCCTATTTCCCTCTGTAAGCCAAATAAACAGGACAGACGAATTAGCTTCAGAAATATCCTCTGTCAATATGTTGTGGGCATAAAGTAAGCCTACACCGTCAATATTTGCCGCACAGCCGACGCATTCCTGTACAAAGTCCAAGGACGGCATGGATTTAGGAGAACACACAAAGGGCATTTTAAAAGACAATCAAATTTCTGATGTGAACAAATTCTTTGTCTTTTGATGTTGTTTTTTTTAACACTGTTTTGTTTTATTTAAGATAAATTAATGTTATTTCATGTTTTGTTTGCTTTCTGCTATTTCATTTTTCGTGGCTTTGTTGTAATTTCATTTCTATTTTTTAAATTTTATCTGATGCCATTTTATTCAAAATCTGTGTAATTGTTCAAAATCCCCGAAGAAATACAACTGGGATTTAACATATTTTCATTTGTGACTAGTACACAGAAAACATAATATGTGGATTGTAAAATTGATCGAGAGATGTCCAGTTTTCTATATCTGAAGCACAGAAACGATAGTTTCAGCTTGAAACCTTTGACATCATATTCCGAACATACATTTCCATTTGATTTTGATGCACTAGGACCCAGCGGTTAGTTGTATAAGGAAATTTTCAAAGGCGATGTGATATTTCAAATAATTTCACGAGAGATATGCTTTTCTGCCAGTTTGTTTCTGCCTCCATCTCCTTTCTCAGTCTGTCTCTCGTCTTTCCATCTCTGTCTCTCTCATTCCTAAACCACCACCCTGCTGAGCTGTCGTAACTCTCTCTGCATAATGTCTGTCTATATACCCAACCCTAAGAAATGCCTTTTACCATGTCTTTAGAACTGGGGATACCAAGCCGTGAGAATCTGTCAGCCATCACTGGTGAAAATAGTCCTATATTCAACAATGAGAGCTATCCTACACTCAACCTTGAGAGTCAATGATGTCTAACTGGGAGACCCAGTAATATCAACCTGTCCCACTCTGACAACCTTTCGCACTTTTTTTCAGAACTAGTGATGTTTAAATAGGAGAGAAGGCTGTGCCCAACTCGGAGACATCTTAATTTTTCTTAATTTTTCATCCCGTGTAATCACTCCTCTGTATCCTCTCTAACATTTACTCCAACTTCGTCCAATTTTCCTCTCATTATTCGTCCTCCATGTCCTCTCTGTTCCTCGCTCTATCCCTCTCTCTTATTTTTCTCCACATATTCCTCCATTTTCCATCTCTGTTCTGTTTCCTTGAATGTTTGTGTTCCTGCATCTTCTCATTTCTTCCGTCTTCCTATGTCTCTCATTGTGAGGAATCTGAATACAGATCATTTAACCAACCCTAAACCTAAAGAACACCTTAAAAGAAAAGACAGGCTGCCATTTTTTATTTACCCTTCTAAAGCCCTGAGTGGCATACATGAAACAGGATCAAGAAAAGTCACAAAAGAATGAAGGCCAAGAGTTGTGTGGCATTTTGTGTTTTACATGAGAAAATAATTTTAAAGCACAACTTCATAATATGTAATGCAGAGCGATATTCAATCAGTACAAACAAATGATCTCATGATAAGGTCATGGAAATTCGACTCCGAAATGGAACAACGGCAGCATTTTGTTCCAACGTGTCTCTATGTCGTAAAGAGTCTGTTCTGGGACCTACTTGTTTCCCTTGGCAGCCAAGAGTTGCTTCCCTTAGAGAAATGAATGTCAATAATATTGTGATTATTTATGTTAATTATCAACGTAAATCTTATCCGAGAGAATGCGTTATCACATGTCATGTCCATGTCTATGTCCATGTCCTGAAATGATGCAATATTGCTGTTCAGTATTATATATGATGATGTTTGTGGCCGACTGTTGATATGTGTAAACCATAATTAGAATAACGTCTGTATCGCTTTGTCGATTCGTGTCAGTGCATTAAATCGAGTTAACTGGTCCGCTATGAGTTTCTGTGTGACCTCTCTATAATTGGTGAATGCTCGATGATTCACGACATATGAGACACAACAGAAGGAAACATGATTAGAGCCCGATGCTAATGTACTAAACGAAGGATATTCATCTGCAGTCAGCAGAATACGATGGAAAAGCCATAAGTTAAGGAAGCGTTTTCCAGCCAGCTTATCTAGAATGAAAGAGGATGATTTAAGATTTAAATAAATAAATAGGCACATGGAAAAGTAGTATAAAGTGAATAAAGTGAGTAATGTTATGCCAGTGACATGATTAAATGGGTAAGTGAATGAACACATGCACCGTGAAATGGAAGGATAAAGCGAAGACAGAATAAAGAAAAATATGAACAAATGAAGGAAATATGTGAACCAATGAATTAATTAATGAGTGAATATATGAATGAATGAAAGAATGAACGAATGAACTAATTAATTAATAAACAAATGAATAATGAACGAAAGAATGAATGGATGAATAAATGAATGAATGAATGAATGAATGAATGTAAGGCAAAAAACCAAGACATATCAGACATAAGCTTGAAAACAAAGAATACAGATCTATGGTGAAACAATTCCTATCAAGGCCAGTCTCATCATATTAATTAAGTGCACAGATGCCATCTTGTGGAACATTCCAAAATAGCCGCCTTCCCCCTGGTGCACTGGTCTCTCTTCCACTTAAAGATGCCTGGTTTTAATTGATCGATATGCAAGGAGGGCAAGGCTATCGCTTATTCGCAAACGCAGCGTCCATTCGACCAGGGGTTTTCAGCTGGTGGGTCGCGTAGCTTTGCTAGAAGTGGCTTGGAATAAAATTAATCTCAACTCGTCAATACATTTTTTTTATGCTCTTAATACTTCTTTGTTTTTGTTTCAGTGTTTCTTTCCTTCTCCATCACAGAAAGTAAAATCTAAATGAAGCTGCTGATATATAGGGATCGCGTGGGTTTAAAGCTGATAGGGGGTCGCTAGTGCAGAAACATTGGGAACCACTGCATTAGACGATAAGGTGATATGTTCCTTGAGATACGCTTTAACATTTTGCTTGCCGAGGACCCAAGTCAGTTGTTAACGATATACATTGGAGCTTGTTATAAATACGTGAAACGGATGACAAATTCAGTTTCCTGATTAAAAATCACTCAACTTTTAAAAATATAAAGAGTGAAAAATTAAGTCCTTTTTACATCTCTTCAAACCACTTTGGCAGGAAATGATTAACATTTTGAATATCAGAATTTATAGAAAACGTTTACTAACTGCAAGATCAAGCTAGCTACTATTAGTTTGGTTCAATGACAGTACACATAGGCTACTAGTGGAAGCGACAGGGATATTTCACTTTCTGTAGCGATTAAATGAATGGATGAATGAATGAATGGATTAATGAATGAATGCAGGAAAGAAACCAGGAAAGGGAGGAAGAGAGGAAAGAAGAGATAAGGTAAAAAGAAAGAAAAAAGGCGAGAAGAGGACAGGAAGGAAGGACGAACGAAAGAAAAGTTGAAGAAATAAAAGACAAAGGAAAGGAAGTCTGAAAATAAAGACAGAAAGAAGGCCAAACAATGTGAAAAGGTGGAAACATAAACGAACTAAGTACAAGTACCGACTTCGTCACAACGCAAGGTAACCTATTCAATCTAAAGAGGTCATGGTACCGAAAGAATTCATTGACTGACATGCATGTAGGGCAAGGCTATCGCCTATTCGCAAACGAGGAACCCATTAAGCGATAAGGAGATAGATTCCCGAATCGGCGCGGCGTGGTTAAAAATCTCACACGCGCATTAAGTTGGTTCTCACGTGCATGTTATCAGGCTGAGTGCAGGAAATTGCCAGTGACAATCAAGGGTAAACATTGAGCGTGACAGAGGGTCACGTCTTGGGGTCGAGGAAGATTCTCTGTGAGAGATACAGAGCTTGAGAGCGGGAGCAACAGGGGAGATGGAATTAAAACAAAGCAGAGGTTGAAAGTGAAGCATCTGAATGCATGAATGAATAAATAAGTGGAGGATGAATGAATGAATGAATAAAATGAATGAATGAATGAATAAATATTTGGATGATGAGTGAATCAATTAATGTCTGAATGAATGACAGAACGAATAGATAAAAAAGAAAGAAAGAAAGAAAGAACAAGAAAAGAAGAAAGAAAGAAAGAAAAAAAGAAAGACAGAATTATAAATTAATAAAGTTCCTAATTATCCTATTAAGTCATGGGTACAAATCGAGGGCATAGACATATAAATAAGTAATATTTAGATAAGTGAAAGGAATAACCAATGGGTGAAGGACCGACTGAATGAATGAATCAATGAATGGTGCAACACAGACCGAAGTTGAAAGAACCATTCCTAGCCTTTCTGTAAGCTTAGCAAATACTTTTAAATACTTTCTTTTTTTTAAAGCATGACTCTCTGGCCTGATACAGAGTTTTGCAGAGGGGAAAATAAACTCGAAAAATGAGAGCGAAAAAAAAAAAAAGAAAAAGAAAAACAAATCAAGTTGCTCCAGCGTACCCAACGGGACTTAACGAAGATACATTGCCAGGCATTCGCTGCTCAGAATGAAATCACACCATCTTCACTTGAGACTAAAAGTAATGTTGACTGTTTATCGCCGGTCAGCGTTACATGTAAGACTAAGGTCTATCCCAGATCTGGGCAATAAATGTCAAAGATCCACACAGGTGGCCGAGAGAAACTGTCTGTGAGGCACATTCCCAGCCATAAAGTATGCTAGGATTCGAACTTGGCTAGACCATGGCAAATGGTGATCGGCGATAGTCAGCCTTCAGTATCACAAGTATACAGATAACCCGATGGTAGATCTACACACTCACCCCCAAACGTTCCGGCGGAGATTTTGCGGACTAAGGGAGTCCAGGTATCACGGCCGGTGGAAGTGCAAGAACAGAGCTGACTGCGACAAAAGACAAACGGAAGTCTTAACACAAAAGTACATAGGTCTGATATCCTGCTATAGCAAAGCCAGCAGCGACAAATCAAAGGGGACCAAAGCCAGATGGAACCGAACCCAGGTCTACATTATATACTGGTCGGCCTTTTGTGATTTTATCGTTTCGCTCTCCTTATATTAATTATTGCTATAGATCGTGAAATCAAAGAAGTTAAACACAGGCACTATGATAAGTATCTACTCACTGTTTTCCCCTTTGTTACCCTGATGAAGAACAAGTAGGTTTAAAAAAATTTGGAACTTGCAATATTTTTATCATAATTGAACATACTGCTTCCTGTTTGGATAATATTAATGTGGTGAGTTAATTTCCAGTCCGTGGTCACGTCTTGATATAAGACAAGAAAAGATAAGATAAGGTAAATTTTGTTTGTCCTCCAAAGGAGACACAGTAAATATGCAAACCTACATTGTTGGGACATTTTTGGAATTGGCGTAATTTTTTATTTTTTATTTAGTTATTTATTTTTTGTAATATTACAGCTTTCCACAGTATATTATGGTCTTCATTGCGATAATATACAGCAGTAGAGTCCGTGTTCATTGTGATTATATTTCATTGGTTTATGACCGAAATTTGTTCTGAATTCATCCACAGTGTTATAATGAAGGGACACCAGAGTGATATGACTCACGCAGCCTTGTTTCATTTCGGAGAGGTGAAATGTAAGATACATATATCTCGATAAACCGCCAAAATCATCAGCGCAGCTTCAAAACGTGTGCTTCGCTGTGATAACAACGTACTTAACCTTTTGAAAACAGAGGCTATCTCATCTCCACACACCTCATTATAGACAACAAAGTGGGTTGGTAAAGCATAGCAATTACCGGTACGAAAGTTTCACCACTTGAGGGCAAAACAATAATTTATTTTGTACTGGCTCGCACACGCAAGGACGCGATTTTAGGAGTATCTGTAGAGATACAGACCCCCCTCTTCCCTCCTTCCCCCACCCCCCTCCCTCCCCTCCCCTCGCCCGGCTCGTTATGTAACTATATGGATACAACATACTTTTTACGGGCGAACAGAGATAATGTCCAGATGCAGCGTAACACCTACAGCGGGCTGCCTTGTCGCGCTCAGTGGGATATTTACCGCCGGCCGCATACAAAGACGGAAACAATTAAAAAGAGCTTGAATCGGTCTCATTTTTTCCGAGAAAGCGAAAAAACAGAAACGTTTCTATATGCACTTGCATGATAAAGTTACATGAATAGGCTTTGTTTCTCCAAAGCAGAAAGAATAAGTTCACAGTTCATGATACACTTGACGTAATTCTATCGTTTCTCCACTTTGCCCTTATTATGAATAGTGTACAACGTCAAATATACAGCTGGAATCAATTAAATGATCTGCAATAAATGAATTGATCTAATAATTTCTAATTATATCAAACTGAGTATCATAAATAGCTCATATTTACAGCTTCAGACGAAAAAAAAGAAATGGTATTCAATTTTTATCATTAGTTCGGCGACATTACTTGATAATACATACGTTTGTACATGCTTCAAATTATTGAAAACAGCAGATTTTGCCTGTTCGTTTCTTTCTGGACTTAATGGGTCGTTCTACTTACAGCAAGTTCACCCAATGAACAGCCATTCTCCCATAATAATAAAGAAATGATTGTTTGTTTATGTTGGTGTTTAACGGTACATCAGCACGATCACGGCTATATTGTGCCAAACACGGTAAGATACGTTTACACGTCAAGAAGAAGAAAGAAAAGAGAACCGGATAGAAGACAGAAGGAAAGAAGAGAGAGAAGAAATGTCACCTCTGAAACGTCGAGGATGGCATTCTATGGAGGACATCCCACCAATGGCGGGCTTTCACTGCCTGCAGGTGGGAGCAAAGAAATGAGAAAAAATGTGTCTTTTAGACTGACGCTCTCATTCAAAATATATAAGAATATTTTGGAACATACTGGAACTAGGTTTACTTCCCAGGAATATTATCCATTTTAAATAACATACAGTTTGTAAAGAAAAAAGCAGAGCATATGCGAAAATCATCTGTCTGAAACAGCTTCCAGATGTGTCAATGAGAAATATTGTCGGCACGACAAAGTGTAGTAAAAAAAAGAAAGATTAATGTATGTCTCTAATATCAGACTGCACACACCGACACACACATTCAGCGTTTATAGTCGCTCGCCACTTCCAGCTAGTTCTGGGCAGGGCGGGGGCAAATATACAAATCTGTCAATCCCGGACATAAAACTCATTCAGGCCGCGCGTTGTGAGGTATGCATAATTTTTTTTTTACCATTCCAGGCTCCCCGCTAACATAAACGCTTCTATGTTTGTTTTCTGTTGTTTTTTTTTATCTGGGTTTGGCATGAAATTTTCTCATCATAAACACCTGCCGCTCCCCTCTCCCCCCATATTTCTCCTCTTACAAATCTCTATCCTCCACCCACCTCCTCTCTCCCCCCCCCCCCCTCCTCCAAATGACAACAGAGTGAATTTTAACAGAGATCACGTCAAAATTCAAAGGCTAACTTCAGGAGAAGGCGTTATGTCCAATGCAGTGAACAAGCCCCGTAAATTTTGCACACGAATAAAATAAAAGATTCGAAACCTCCCGCTGCGAGCAAGCAATTAAGATTTTTGTGAGAATTCTAGCCGTTCTCAAGGTCGTCCCGGTTTGGGGATCTTCCGCAGTCTTCGGGGGAATAAAATGACCGTAATTTGGCGGAGATGGGCGCTTCATTAAAATGTTTGTAGTCCTGTCCAGTGGGGCAACTGCTGTCCATGCAGAGGTGGTGAATTTTGAGATCTGCATAGGATTTGGCAGATTATGATAATGCTAACAGCGGTAGAAAATGGAAATAGTAGAACAAAGAATGGGGTGCGGTGAGGTGGTGGGGGGGGGGAGGGGGAGGGGGGCTCAGGCACAGAAATTACTGTGAGAAAAGGAATATTTTAAGTGGAATGGTTGAATCCGACCGGGGGAGAAGGGAGAAAAGGGGGGGGGGGGGGGGCAGCTAGGAAGGGCAATAAACTTCAGCAAGGTGTCCACGCTTTGAACACTGAATCGTAACAAACAAATTAACACTGAGGTAAATGTTCCGCGGAAATTTAAGTCCCTGTTAGATATTTTGACACAAAAAGTGGACATTCAGAATGGCTACGGGTACGTATAAGTCAATAGCTTTTCAGGCAGCAATCTTACTTTTTCAGAGCGAAGAGTACCGTTAATTAGGCACGTTAATCTGTTTCAAAAAGACAATGCACGTGTCATTTGTTTGTTTGTTTGTGTTGAAGTTTAATGGCATACGAGCACAACCACGGCTATAATATGCCAAATACGGTAAGATAAGTTCGTACGTCAAGAAGATGAGAAGAAAGAGAGCGGGACAGAAGACAGAAGCAAGGAGAGAGAGAAGAGATGTCACCCCTGGAACGTCGAGGATGGCATTCCATGGGAGACATCCCACCGATGGCGAGCTTCCACCGCCTCCAGATGGGAGCAAAGAACCGACTTATATACCCCGGGCCCCCGCGGGGGGCAAGGTGTCATTTCGTGGCAAGATTAGGTATATGTAAAATGTTTAATGTCTGGTCACTAAAAGCATACTTTTTCAGTCTGCATTTTCAAAATTCGGATACTTATATATATCACTGTCCAGCTAAATATCTCATATCTCGCTTTCAAGTGATGGAAACAGGCAATAGAATAAGAATTGGGTCAAGTTTTGTGTATATCAAACGATTCCTTAATTTTAGCAGGGCTAGTGTTCGGCCTAAGATCCAAACCTTGCACTGATCTTTGAAACAACATACATTAGAGAAATATGGGAGGACAGAGCCTCTGTGAACCGGATATCGCCATGATGATACGCCATTCGCCGACCAAGTCGCTCCAGATCGGATCGATCATGGACCTTGAAGGCCATACATATGTGCAAAACAGGAGCAGCAACATATATTGCCACCATGAGGCACTGTTGCCGACATGTTAAGCGTCTACTTCTCTGTGTAATTGTTGTGGGTTCAAATCTTACCATGGGATGGGAAAGATTAGAACAAGCTTCTTTGTTTTCAGGGACTTAACGATTCCCTGGCTTCTTGGGTAGGGAAGCCTGACGTCAAGGCTTCCCGTTTACGGTGAATAACTTTCTGAGGTCCCTGGCAGTTAAAGATCGGATGAACAATAGGCAGAGATGCCGCTTCCCCAACCTCAACAGTTTATCATACTTCTGATCACACTGAGCACACATTCAAAGCCGAGATAATCCCATTTCGTTAAGATTGAATGGCTGCATATAACAAAATACACCATCCATGCAGTGAGATCGACTACACCAGCTGGGAATAAGCTCACTTTCTCCAGCTGGAGAGCATCATTGACTCTCAGGAGAGCTAGTGAGAAATAGACTCCACGAGAAGGAGGACAAGCGGTAGGCCACGGAACTCCTGGGAAAAAGATGTTTCGACGATGATGACGGGAAGATGGAACGCTACAGAACGTATAGAAGTGTGCCAATATCGTGTTTATTGGGATCTGTAGTCCATGGCCTATGCTCTAGAATGGATAACGTCTTAGAGTAATGATAATGGTTCACTGATGTCTCCCT
Source organism: Peronia peronii (assembly GCA_039654565.1). Taxonomy (NCBI): domain Eukaryota; kingdom Metazoa; phylum Mollusca; class Gastropoda; order Systellommatophora; family Onchidiidae; genus Peronia; species Peronia peronii. Next base: position 2,899 of record JBCEWB010081303.1, on the reverse strand, counting down.
TAGAGATAAATCTTTAAAATTATACACAACAAATAAAAAAAAAAATTAACAACATAAGATTCCTACAGTTCAATTTGACCACTTATATCAGAAGCTGTGAAATACTAATTCTTAAAAAAAAATGGAATTATTCTATTCACATTTTTTAATGGAAACCTCTCCTACTCAATGACCATAAAATGTAATTTAATTTTGTTTATTTTTGGCCTGACGAGAAGACAAGCCGACTTGAAAATTTGACGAGTTCCATCATTTTATCAGTTTCTTACTTTAAAAATCTCAGATTCTTATTTTACTATTATTATTCTTATTACTATTATTATTATTATTATTATTACTATTATTATTATTTTAATGTATTAAGTTAATTACCCGTTGGCAGGCCATGTCATAATGATGATGACTGATAACAGAGACCAATATACTGGGTGTGACTGATAACAGAGACCAATATACTGGGTGTGAAACATCTAGGTTATTAATATGTGTAATAATAAGAAAAAGAAGAAGAGAAAGAAAAATAACATAATGAAGGTCTTAAAATCCCTTCCGGAACCAAAGTGTTTTATAATCACACATATCGAGTATGCGTCAATACAACCAGCATACATGCATACTCCCTACATGACACACAAACATAATCTGAGAGATGCTTTCAGATATATAATGTAATACAACCCAACACACATAGATTGGCTTGTAATTGTAGACATGATTGACAATCATCTCAATGGGATCGCTGCAATTGTCACTTGAAATCTATTTAGCATGATTTAATGGAATATTGGGGCATAATGTTGGGCAAAAGTCATACCAAGGAGAATAAACAGCAACAGCAATACTATCATACTGAACCTAAGCTAAGTATCTCACTATAAAAAATAACATCTCAGTTGCCACAACTGTAAATACAACAAATCTGAAAAGCTGTTTCAAGCTTAAGTTTGGCCTCGTTAAGCCAGAACAAAAAATTCTCACAGCAATAATTATAAATGACCGGCTCTAAAAATAACTTACAGATAGTATAAAAAAAGACAAAGGAATGAACGAGCATGAGTGCTAGCTTGAAAGGGTTAATTTCCATGCGTTCACAAACCTGATTTTTTTTTTCATATTTCCATTCACTGTTCCTGGCCCAGAAATCTTTCATGCCAGTAACATCAAACAAAACACCTGGATTGTTTGAGACATTCCAGAATTTTTAGCTGCCTCCAGGTAAGACTCGTGCCAGATGGTTCATTTATAGGTCAGAGACGTAAAGATACATTTGATGGTTTTGTTAATGGACCACATAAAGCTGGGATTCACGAGCAAAACATGGCGGCATTTCCTCCATCTACAAACTATCACATGGTAAACGTCAAAGGATCTTCTGTTTCCTGTGACTTTCAAACGCTATGAAATTTCCGTTGTGATGTGTGAACTCACCACGTCTTAAAAGACAAACGTAACTCGTTCCTTCTCACTTTATTATCTGAATATTTGCCTATAAACGTAAGAGAAGTGGTACAAAGCAGCCCGTTGGCATAGATTTGTGGGTGAAGAAGTTAAGAACAACAAACGATTACACGAGAATAAAGTTTAATGATGTTTATCAAAGGCTTAGAAAATATTTTCTGAAATCAGCAGAGACCTGTGAAAGTACATGACTTTAACAACCAAAGGATCGTCATAATTTTTATTTCATTGTGAAGTACTTGTGGCCTAACAGGTTCACAGTAAAAACATCATCTCAATTAACTGCAAGCTCTATATATATATATACAGTAAACCATGTGAAGATGTGAATTTTCTTATTCAATTTCTAAGTTTGTGCATTGACAAGAGAGAGAGCATAGAAATAAAAAATAGAGTATTTCTGACTGAGAAGAAACCCTCACTGTCATGAGAATGCACCATAGCCAGTTTGTCACGGATGAGAATTTCAACAAGAGAGCGCCTGTTTCAGAAAATTATTATTGGCAAGCCATACGGTAAGGCACCAAATCTCAACGACCAAACTAAATTCCTCAAGGTCGCAAGAAAAAAACACACAAAGTTTTGTTTTGTTTGTTTGTTTCGTATTTTGAATAGAAGGAGCAAAAAAAAAAAAAGTGCTCCAAAGCTTGCCTGTGCAAGAGCGTCCAGAATCAGATAATATAAATCCTAGTCTTGGATCAGGTATATAGAATTTGCTGGATGTTTTTTCAAGCACAGATTGAGAAAATGGACTTGAATAGAAACAATTCCATATTTAGATATACGGATAAGGTTTTTCTTGCAACACAAATCATCATGTTCATTGTATACGTAACACATATTTTCAAATACAACAACAGCTGACTCATATTCTGACTGACAATGGATGATAGAATGTTTATAATACTCAGTAAAACATGCCGGGAGGGCGTCCATTTTTATCATTCAAAATGTCATCATAGGATCAGCAAAACCGTTGCTCACCAGGTGGTATCACTTCCTGTATGCCCACACTATCACAGTCAGTTTATGTAAGTGGATTGCAAGATAAAATTATCAACCTCCGTAACTAAACTGTGAGCGCCTCCATCCGGGCCAATTAAAGTCATGAAAGGGCTGAAGAGGTTACTCATTTTTTTTTTTATCTACGGACACACCTGGACGACTGTGGAACACATGTGAGGAATCTGACACACTGAAAAGTGTATCTTTATCGCTGTCGTTGCTATTAGATAAATTCTTGTTGATGCCCCGTCATCCTCTTCCTCTTGTTTCTTTTTCTTCTTCTTCTTCTTCTTTCTCTACTTCTTCTTCTTCTTCTTCTTCTACTACTTCTTCTTCTTCTTTCTCTACTTCTTCTTCTTCTTCTTCTTCTTCTTCTCCTTCTTCTTCTTCTCCTTCTCCTTCTTCTTCTTCTCCTTCTTCTTCTTCTTCTTCTCCT
>JBCEWB010081292.1:0-12838 GCA_039654565.1 Peronia peronii | reverse complement strand
CCAGGTGGAGCCAAATCCTGGTTGACAGTAGACTAGGCCTAACGTTGAATGACCATTGGTCAAACACGTTAGAATGGTGATATCCACTTTTTGATGCCATTTTTATACGCTGAAATGGCCGACCTTTTAAGTGAAAACAAAAACTTAAAATCGCATTTTTTAAGGAAAATCCAAATACCAGGACCCGCCCCCTTCCTTAACTGGCGCAGCTTTTGATAGAGGTGATCCAGCAGCCTGTTTCTTCCTCAAACATGACTTGGTTGTTTCCTGCACCAGCACAGTTTTGAATGGCCTGCTTAGGTTTTGCCTGTAATAGTTTGCACACTTCCTTGTTGCAATTTAGGACCCCGCTTTTGAATTGTCGTAACTTCTTGACATTTTCTTTGAGATGGCAAGTCTTTATAGGACAAAACACCCGTTTTTTTTATTTGTTTCATTTCCTTCAGATGTTCAAGAAACCAGTCCTGGTGTATTCTTTCTTTATCATTTCCCAAAGGTGTTATAGGCATATTCATATACCTTTTCTCTAGTAAAATAGCACATCAAGATTTGTTTCTATTTTATTAATAAACACTGAATTGCATTGCCTGTTCTCTTCCGATAGTTTTGTGAATATTTTGAGGTCTTGTTTCCGATGATTCTCTTTCGCATCATTTTGATCTTGCTTCTGATACAGGAATGATGTATATCCTAGTCTGCACTATGGAATGTTTTGGTGACATTTACAAAGTTAATTATGTTTATTTCTACACATTACATGCGTAATATACTCTTGCTCGTGCCAGTATCCTGGGCGAAGATGTCTCCATGAAACACGATGATGAAGGTAAGAATTCGAAGAGAATACCTTAGTCCCGCAAAAAGTTCCTTTATGAGTAGATCCTCAATTTCTGGCCGTTTTCATTGATCTTTTCCACTCCCAAAGCGATCAAGACAACCAGGCCAGTCACGTTAGTCTGCACCTACTCGAGAGTTGACGTTGCAAAAGAGATAGGTTGATTTCTTTGTTTCCATGTTGATCTGATTCGGCCCGCCTTTCGAGTTTTTCTATCCGATCGGAACAAAGGGGCGTGGCGGGTAGGCACCCTTATAGCCAGGAGCTGCCTAGCTTAAGGGAATATCTATTGAATAAGGTCAATATCTTAATTTTGTGATAAAAGTTTGATTCAACGGTATAAACCTGTTTCTTTGGACCTAGATTGACTTTAAAAAAAAAACTGAAATTGGTATGCTCTTGGCGACCATATTGGATTTTGTTTAACCTCTCCATTTTTTGTTTGAAGCCTTTTAGTTTACAGACCTAATGATCTGAAATTGGTGTATACGGAGCAAGTACTCAAATGCAAGTCTGTACAGATTAAATTTTGAATGTTTCAATATGTCCATATTTTATTGCATATTACTCGACTACATAATAAATTTCAATTGATTTTGTCAAATGTACTAACTTTAATTTGTTAACTTTCAGGAGTACATAATTTTCATTCTGTACAGAATTTGGAAAATACCTTGAACGTTACTGTATTCAAAAGTTCACGTCCAGATTTCGTCAACCTCCCCTCCCCCACCGCGTAATCGTTCATATTGCATTGTAGTTAGAGTTCCGGTCCGCATTGAAGAAAGAAAAACGATGAGCAACCATACCAGCATAAAACGATGGCCTTGTGGAAACGAACCACTCAAGCTCGAGTCAACAATCTTTGAATTACTAATTACTGCCTCTTTTTCGCTCTCTAAATTTAAAGCGGTCTGATTGTCTCATTCATTTGTTCATACAATTAATGCCATTCTCTTTCTGCCGATTCCCCCTCCCCCTCCTCCCCCCCCCCCTCCCCCTCTCTCTCTCTCTCTCTCTCTCAGCCTGCTTCCTTTATGGAGTTTGCAAAAAGTTTGATTAATATTAGTACATATGATGATGATTCAATAGCTCCACTTCATTTTTTCTTCTCTTTCCCTCTACCTTTCTCTTTCTTTCTCTCTTTCTCTTTCTGTTTGCACATATATGATTAAAAAGAGAATGAAAATTATATTGCTAACATTTCGGAATGGAATCATGCGTATCAATAATTAAGTGATATGTCAGAAAGTCAAGATCACCGTCCTCTCTGCGCGGTCCCTCTTTCTTCCCCTCACATACGTATTTTATTTGATAAAGATGCTTTGCTGAAGTTTTAGCCTTCTCACACTGACCCAGGAGCGGTCCAAGTTGTCAAAAAACAAAAACAAAAAGTCTTGATAGGATAGTTTCGACAAATTTCACTGCTTGCAGACGTCCAAATCTCGAATTCGCAAAGTTTCAAATATCTTTGTGTAGATTGTCGTTATTACACTTTTTTTAGCACTTCGTGCCTTGCAAATCCAAAATTCACTGATGAGGGCCTGAAAACCGGGATTAGAGTGATATTTCCAACACCAGCCATTTTTTTTCTATACGGATGGAGTGACCTGTATTCCTGAATAATAGAAGACAATCTATTCTGTCAAATGTATGATCAGGGTATTTAACTTCATATGGCAAAGATATTTGACAAGCCTTTCTACAAAACTATGAAATAGAATACAGCCTAGTGGAATGGAAGAAAATATCTCTCAAGGATGTTCCAATCATTCTGTGACACTGTCAGTTTCTAATTAGGTGTGAATCCCAGTTCCCAAATAGGAGAAACGATGACATTAGCAAGCTGAACTCTTATCTTGATACATAACAGTAGATGATGATTGTACAACACGTACTGACTAGTGACCTAAAAAGTCTGTGTTGTACATAAAAATGTATCAGCTCTTCACCCGCATTGAGCCTTATGCCATTCATAAAACCTTGTTTTATACAGGTAGATAATAAACTGTGAAATTATTTGTTCACCGAAAGCTATATATCCTAGTAGCTTCCAAAGCCGTACTTGCATGATTAAGCCATTGAAGATTGATCTTAACAATAAGAAAGATAAACAAAGACCAGATATATAGTAATATAGGACTGCATATTTCTTTATTATTGTTTTCTGCCAGGAAAGGATTGTATATTTTATAGCTCACAATCTAAGTGTAACAGACGCTATGTAAAACAGTTTGTATTCACGTGTGTCTAGATAACATTGGAATAGAATATCTGATCACAATTAATAAATGTCAACCTTTTATTCGGTTAGTTATCAGAAAATCATCATCATCAGCATTATATAGAGACCTTGTTAATTTTAAGACATGGGTTGCTAATTGGTAACTTATTGAATACTTTAAAAGAAACAAACGAGAATGTGGAAAACTGATAAGTTAAAAATCAAATCCAGTGATGGCATTTACTAAATTTTGTAACCCCTTTGATCCTATCACTATAATCATCATCAATTTACACATATCTTTTAAATCTAAGACGATTTAAAGTAATGGATTAAATTACTAAAATAGACAAAAGTCAAATCTTCATAATTAAGAAAAGAAATAAAATGCTTAATAAATTTTCGAGCTGCTTGGCTCCTCGTCAGAACGAAGAATTAACGAAACAAGAAGAATTAAATGCTACTAGGTAACTGGGTACTGCGATATGTCAGAGAAGAAATTAAAATAGTTCACTCACTGGATAGGAGAAGATTTTAAACTTTAGAAATTCTGAATAAATACATTTCTTAAAGATTTAGAACTTAGCAGTTTATGGTTTAAGGCGTTCAAACAGACTTGTAATTTAATATTGTTGTCATAGTTATGTTGTTGTATTGTTGTTGTAGTAGTAGTAGTTGTTGTTCTTGATGTTGTTGTTGTTGTTATGTTGTTGTTGTAGTAGTAGTAGTAGTTGCTGTTGTTGTTGTTGTTGTTATTGTTTTGATGATGGTGATGGTGGTGGTGGTGGTGGTGGTGGTGGTGATGGTGGTCTTGTTTTCTTGAATCGTTTTGTATGTATAACATTCAAGATTTATCCCTATGGATGGTCTCTGCCATTTCCACAATTGTTGAACAGAAATATCACATCTCGCCCTTGACATAGTTATTTAAGATTTAACAGAAAGGCCACTCGGAGGTGGTGGTAGGGTAGTAGTCTCCCTTGCAGTCCCTGTTGACATGGTAGCCCATGGTGCAGGTGTCGCCCCAAGTACAGCCAGTCAGGGAGGACAGAAATAGGTCAATGGCGCGTACGTGACTGCAGACTCCAGTGGCTTTCTCATCTGTGGTGACGGAAATGTTAGTCAATTAGATAATAAATTAATTATGTCACTGAACAGATGAAAACATTTTCATGTTTATTTTGTTTATACAAAGTTACTGATACCAGTAGAAAGATGGATAGGGTAAAGAAAATATTTTTGATTTCGATAAAAGAAAAAAGAGGCATTGAATAGGGTGAGTTTATGTTAAGCTGTTCATAGTTGAGGTTCACCTATAGGACAAATGATCCGTAAAATCTGATTTGTTTTCAAGGAAACCCTTGTTAACATCCAAGTTATCTGGCAGCGAAACAGATCGGAAAAATGTGTAAAGATGAACCGTATGTAGGTCGAATTATCCAAGCCTGAACTTCATAGCTAACAGACTAAGGCTACCATTCACACATATATACATGAGGTAGATAAGCTGTTTAGTTATGCCGTAAATTAACGTCTTTTCATATGGTTTCACTTTTATACCTATGAAAGCCATTCTTCACACGAATTAGTATCATATTTAGAATATTATGATTTATAGGGTTAAACTTTATTCATTCTCGAGAGAACATCTATTACACAGTTGACTGACTACTGGTACAATATTGAGAGACGTACATATGTTCAATGATTGATGTTCGATGCCCCTTACAATCTGCTATGTCTGATCGACAAAATAAAATTTGTCTTAAGTAATTAAAAGACACCGGTCGAGAAGATATCTTCTAAACTATACTGCATTTTGTGTAACATAGACAAAAAATATTGAAAATTTACAGTTACTTCACCCTGTTTTGATTGATTTTCATGATAATCATCACCATTGTCATACTTTTGTCCAAACAATTCTTAAAATTTAAGATGTGGACTATCAAGTGTAATTCATATAACACATTAAACGACAAAAATTGATAAATTAAAGATAAAATAAATTGATGTGCTTGGTTCTTCCTCGGGACAATTTGAAAGAAATACTACACTAATCATCAGTATTTTATACAATTGTTGTCTTAAACTTAATAAAATTTGTGACATGGTAACTAATTTGAGACATTGAAAGAGCTAAACAATAATCTTGATAACTCGATATGTTAAGAAATGAATAAATTAATGATACTGGTTCTTTATCGTGGCAGGAAAGAAAAATAATATCATTATCACAATTCATACCATTATCATTCTTTCTCTTCTGTCTTTTCACCATCGGCATCATCATGATCACCATTATCATTTTATAGAAATGTCTTAGAATATAAGACGGCTGTCCACCGGCAACAACCGAACACGCCAAGAAATATGTAGAACTCGATATGGTAAAAATGAATTGGTTGATGTCACGCTCCAAATTTTCGAACTTTGTGGGGTCTTCTCCAGAGAAAAAAAAAAGAAAACCCACATAAGCAACATCACTATTACAGTACGTCGTTTCACACTCACCCGTGAAGCTGACCATGGATAAGATACCAAAGGTTTCAGCAGGACAGCCAGGCTGATGTTTTCCTCCGTTAGGCCAGAAGTCCACATCACCCACAGAGATACGGATACCAAACCCTGAAAGAAATCGTACGACATAATGAATGAATCCAAAGAGCCAGTCGAAGAACTCCAATGCCGTTTGTTATCGAATCATCGCCATCATCGTCATCCGCAGCTTACAGAAATGTCTTAAAATTTAAGACAGATTGTCTGGCAGCAACCGGCCAAATGCATTTATAAAAGAAAAGAAAAACATTTTTAAAAAGTACTATCTGTAGAGTTTGATATGTTAAACATTGAAGAAAGGAATTATATTTACCAAATTTCAAATCGGGAAATAATTCATCTATGTATTTATTTATCAACCCATTTATTCATCCATCCTTCCCACTCATATCATCCATTCATCCGTTCATCCATCCAGTTAGCACGATCTATGTCATGATAATCATCATTGACAGCCCGTAGCGCCGCGACTAGCCATCAAGGCCCAACTAAAAAACAAAATAATAATTATCGTAGCCCCATGTGACATGGCTTGAGCTTTCCAATCTGATAGTTCAGTCCTCTTCAGGCACTTACAACTTCCATAAATTAGTAAGTTAACCTTTCTAACACAGTGTTATTTAGTGTCATAAGTTCAAAATGACTAAACATCAATGAAAATTATCCATATAAAGAGAATGACTGCAATGTTTCAAATTTAATGCTAACTAATATTCAATCGATGTAACAGAGTTACAGTGAGGTGAGGTCGCAGCATAGATTCTATTGGTAAATTGCTGTCAGCCAATTTTGTCCCAAATTCTCGACCATGTTTAGTCTAAGTGCGAGGGCACTCAATGGACCTTGCGTATGTATTCGTCCTTTCTTTATACTTTCCTTCCTTTCCTCCTTCCTGTCCCCTTTCGTTTCTACCTTCCTTTAATCCCTTCCTCCTTTCTTTCTCCCCATATTCCTTCTCCCTTTTTTCCTCCCTCTATCTGCTTCTTATTTCCCTCATTCGTTCTTATCCTGCGGTCGTATAGTTGTGTTTGGGACGTTCACTGCTAATGTCTACAATTTCGCCATTGCTCTCTGTTCCCAACCGTCTTCTGTGTCATTTTTCTGAGACGTACAGAGCTGTCCACTATATTATGTTGCAAGACCATCTATGTTTTTAGATTTGCCTTACTTTCTTTTACTAGCCTCTGTTTCTTGCACTATTTTTTTTTTTAAGTTTAGAAGATGATTTCATTAGAAGAAACCGTTGTGTAGTTTCATGACTTGATGTAATTCTGTTACATGGGGTTTGATGGCTCTTTAATACAATGACCTATATAGTGCACATCTCTTTAAAAATACTTAACATTATAAAATATGTCTAATAGTAAACACATTTTTAGAATTCCTTTGTTCAGGAAAATGAATTTATTCTGTAAAAAAAAAAAGAAAATCATTTTTGTCAAAAACGATAACATAAGATTTCACTCATTTTGTTGTCCAACACTTCATGCACAGTTGTTTCCCACTTACCTGAACTGATGAGATTCTCGGCGTCAGTATGGATAACATCCACAAACTGAGCATCAGTGGAGTCCAAGCGTACCCAGGGTAAGTATCTCTCAAACAAAGGACCTGCTGGGTCCAAACCTGTTATGGAAAAAGATGGAATGGAATGAGGAGGTGGGAGAAGGAAACAATGACAAGAAGGAATCAGGCATTGTGAGTTGCTGTTGACATTCTTGGTGTTTTCTCTGCATTTGGATATGGATACAAACTGAAAAAAAAATTCATAATTTGCATTGAAGTCAAACTAAGAGTTATACAGAATAAAGTTGAGTTAGATAAGTGAAAGATTTCAATATGAATACTGCTGTTGGTCAGTCGATTAATCATAATTATTAAACAAATATATCAATCCATCCATCCATCCTTCCATCCATCCATCCATCCATCCATCCATCCATCCATCCATCCATCCATCCATCCATCCATCCATCAACCCTTCCATCCAATTATCCATCCTTCTATCCATCGTTCAATTAATCAGTTATGCAAGCAATCAATTAAGTAATTAACCAATTAATAAATCAACTGTCAATCCCCAAATAGATTAGTTCATTACTTAATAAATCAATCACACAATCAATCGCTCAGTCAATGATATAGACTTTAAAAAAGGCATGTACTGACCTGTTATTCTGGAGATTTGCTGACCTGTCAAACGTTTGATCTCCTCTCCAGCAGTTCCCATCACGTGAGCACCCAGACTATGGCCGATCAAGTGGAAGCTCTAGCATGAATAGATTTGTGCATTAAATCAATATGAACTGACTCGACATCTGTCGTCTTTGTCAACAGTATCATTGAAAGAGAAACACAAGCCACATATCATCTTGTATGGAGCTATGTAATATTTTTTGTCCTATCAATGTATTATGTAAAATCAAACAGGAATATGGCCTATGAGGAAATGACATAACACAAGTCTTATCAGGATCGTCCCACTCGATAGCTAATATAATTGTAAATATAAGAGTAACATTCAATGTTTGTTTTCATGTTTTTTTGTTGTTGTTGTTGTTTTGTTTTGTTTTCACAATGTGAATTTTATGAAATTTTATGAAACTGTTTAAATTTTCTATTTCAATACATTTTATTTCAATCTTAGCTTGTCTTTTCTAATTTTGTTTTGTGATTTGACAGGTGGAACGCAAAATTTGATAAAATTATACCGAGGAAAAGAAAACCGTTTCCTTTTATTCCATGAGCCTCTCAAAAAATTTCCTAATATAAGCCTGCGTCTCAAGCTAAATAGAACTAAAGATAAAATTTTCAATCTTCTCTGTGCTTATTCAGCATCTCTATATGTCTGGCAAAGGGACGCAGTGGAGCTGGTCATAAATAGTCCTCAGATCAGAACAGGACAACATGAAATAATTTTTCGTGCATTTTGATTTGAACTTTTCCAATATTTTGTGAAATTATTCAATTTCCAGTGTCTGTGGAATTTCAAAACTATATCATCCTTTCATCCCATTCTTATCAGTCCGTCTGTTAACCATCGATCAGCAGTTCGTTGGGTTTAAAGTGGTTGCACTCATCGAAAATATATGGAAGGCATTACTCTTTCTAAAGATACAAGATCGAGTCGATTTGCCCACAACTCAGGTGAAATTAAAGCTCTTTGACATCCTATTCATGACTGCCCAACGGAAAATAAGTTGACATGAATCCTTTAACGCTAAAAAAAAAGCATGGTATTTGGTGATATGAAATTCATGGCTGACAGACTAATGTTTTGTATGAACTATTATACAAATGACATTTGATATTTTGCTTTTGCTGTAAATAAAGTATGTTTATGTGATTTCAATTTATAGAAATGAAAGCTATCGTTTGGATGGATTTGTATTACATTTGGAACACTAAGCTCGAGGAAATGAAGCTCTGGGTGACTTGTGTCTAGCCAGTTAAAAGGCTTGTGTTTGCTGTATAAGACGCAACAACAACAATAACAACAACAGCAGCGATGACAAGAAGAACAACAGCATCAACAACGGCATCAACAACAACAACATTACCAACACAACAACTATGACAACAACAGCAGCATCAATAACAACAGAAACAGCTGCCTTAGCAAAAACCACAACATTAATAACAACTGCGACAACAACATTACCATCACCACCTCCAACAATAACATAACACAACACTGTCGATAACGAAATCATCAACAACAGAAACATTTAAACTTGTGTATTTTTCCTTCAGACTCACATCCAATGAAGCTGCGTGGTCGCTGATCATGTCAAGGATAAGTCTTGCTATCATAGCGCCTACAGTCCTTGTGTTGGCAGTAGCCCGATAATAGTTTGGTGCTCGAGCACCTCTTTGCCAGTCTACAGCGATAAAGTTCACATCCTCCTGTATCAAATAAAATAATAAAAATTTATGTCTCAAGTTCAATGATTGAATGGCATACCTACATGGTAAATTAGAATTTAAACTGTTATCTTAGATTCCATGTATCGTCTTTACAACGTATGACAGACAGGCGGACAGACAGACTGGCATATTAGCAGACAGCTAAACAGATATACAGACCTAAAGGTGGACAGACTAACAAACAGACAGACAGACTGCTTTTGGCAGACAGACAGACAAAATGTCAGACAGAAAGGAGGACAGATAAACAGAAATATACATAGCCCAGTACGATATGTTCGTATCCCATTATCAAGCGGATCGTGCAAAAATGATAAGAACAGCCAGAAGAATGTTAATCTCAATACTGGTGTAGAATATAAATACAATGTTATTTTCAAAGATAGAGGGAGAGAGTGAAGATAGGGGAGAGAAGAAAGAAGATAAAATAAGACGATGAGAAAGAATGAAGATTAACAGATTGAAAGAAAGAAGAAAAAAGATAGAGCGAGTACATTAGACTGAAAACTACAGAGGGAAAGATGGAGGTGGATATAGAGATGTTTAGATCCATTCATCGATCGATGAACACATGACACATCTGGCGCAAATGATATGTAGGCTATCTGTAAGATGCTATCTTCTCGAATGTATTCCTTAGGAGGAATTAATGATGTAGCTGGGGAAGAGGGAGGGGGGAGCACATAGAACAGAGTGAAAGACTGAAACAATGAGAGCAGGGACAAATGTGTCAAATGAGCGAGGAAAGACAGAGGGGGGAGGGGGGGAGGGAGAGAGAGAGTCATCTAGAACGAAAGATCGAACTAAACGAAGAAGCAAGAAACAAACATATAGTGAAGACAGTGGTTCATGCCATCACTTGTCTCAACAGGTCTTTTTGGGAGGGGAAATTTCCATGACAATTATCTATAAATGAGATTTTATTTTATTTTTTATTTTATTTTATATTATTTTATTTTCAGAATTCATTAAACTTGACTCCACTATCAAATAGGGCAAATCAACTACCTTCCATTTGGTATCAAACACGAGAATTTTGTGCAAAATGGGTACATATTATTTGATTACTGACAACAATTTCTCATTCACCCGCAGACGCAATTTTGTTGGTACGATTAGCTTCGAACAAGACAATTGCTCAAGCTAATAACTAAAAATACGAGAGTCAGTAACAGGTTTACTTATCCCATTAACTCATGCGATATGAACGAACGTTTTGAACTATCCATGTGAGCATTAAGTTGGCTAATAGGTGTATATAACTAGCATACAATCTGAGAATTGTACTGACCAGATCGAGAAATGCATCTTTGATCTCGATGGGCCAGTCCATGAAAATTGTGTCGGCGAAGCCGTGCGTCAGAAACTTGGTATGTTTGGAACCGTCAAAAGTGGATCCCGTAGGGAAGGAACTGCCAGGCTATGGAAGGGAATAGAATAGACTATATTCTGAAGGCTTTGAAATGAATTTTCAACGCTGAGACGAACAAGTTTTATAGATATCTGAGTTAGAGATGGTCAAGAGATGACTGCTAATTTATATGAGGGATAAAATTACCGAGCTGGAAGACCTGGAGAGGACTGGTATAACATAAACAAATAAGCCAAACAAATAAAAAAAGAATGGGCTCAGAGCCGTCGAATACAGATGACACAAGGATCTTACTGCCAACGTATGGGGAAATCAAATTAAAAAGGGATAGCAGTCTCGGGAATCGATAGTGCAGAAACAAACTCACAAACAAACAAATACATTCTCAAACAAAAATGTGCTTGTTGGGAGAAGCGGCAGAGAACTCACGGACAAGACAATATTTCATCAGTCTGTTGTCTTTCCCATGGGAAGACACAAACAAAACCTTACCGAGGTCAGTGACGTCTAAATGATTGGCGTTACAAGAACAACAGACAAAAAATAATAACACCACCAACTAACAGCAACAGACAGCAGCAATAACGTTCGCAAACACTGAAATTGGATTTTCCTTTTTATTTTTTTCCCGGGTTGGGGGGGGGGGGGGGATGCAGCGGCATCTGATTTTTTTGGTCATTTGGCAATAGATCATTTTAATATGTATAATGTATAACTGCAATGCTTATCTAATTCGGAACATGTTCTTGAAACTTTAGTAGTGTATCTGGGTGCCATGGAAACGACTGTCATCTTGGATTTTGCTGTGCTTCTTGAAATATTTCTCGTCTGTTATTTCCATAGCAAATCATTCCAGACTTTGCATGTGTCATTTTTAGCATCTAAATAACTAAAATGGCACGAGCAAACTGAAGTTTTATTAAAAGTTTTTGTTTATTTATTTATTTTATTTAAATGAATTTTTTCAAAATATCATAACACCAGATATGTAAAAACTGGTATTTTATTTTATATTTTATCAAAAAGTATAGGAGATGCTATAAGAAGTCCGTTTTAGCTTCTTTATTATGTTAAGGAAAATGTTTAGACACGTGAATAAATGTCATTAACTTTTGGAAGAGATCGAAAAATGAGATAAAATAAAATAAAAACATTCTAAGTTTGGAGAAAGAAAGACAGAAAACTAAATATGATGATTCTAAAAGAAATTGCAACAACTACAAAGCACAAAATTCTACTTTTTTGAGCCTCAGTTGTGACTTTGCGTCTTATATTTGCCTTTTCATGAGCTTACAATGTGCTCTTAAACGTATTCCGTCTCGCCCGTTACTGTGTCTGAATGAGCGGGCTCACAGACCAAAGCTCAGTGGTGTTTTTTTCATTGGAAATATTAATCGGGCTTACAGTAAATTCCACAAGTGTTGTTTATACGAATTCTACCTTCCATAAGGAATGGAATTCGTCTTTGGAGCACCCTGATCACACAGAATTAAGAACGGGTTTATTAGGTTCTCTGTGCCCTTGAGCCACAACAATCATATAAGAAATTCACTCAGCAGAAAGTCGATAAGTTCGCAGACTCAATGTGGACCTATCAGGGAATAATAGACTATGAACGCAAAAAAGACTAGCTAAATGCTTTGTTGCTGGCGTGGGTGGATACCCTGTGTGAGTCAGCCTGAGTATTTACATAGCCACCCTTTGACGGTTGCCAGCTCCGTAAACAAATCAGCAGCAGGACTGTCACAGCCGAGCCAATGAGATGACGACCGAGTGGGATCAAACGTTGGATCGCCATGTGGGTGTGTAGTAAGAGTAACTAACTGAGGTCAGGTTTAACACAATACTACTAGCGACAAAGAGAGAGAGAGACGGCCGGGGGGGGGGGGGGGGGGGGGGGGGGGGGGGCAAAAAAAAAAAA
>JBCEWB010081291.1:0-29086 GCA_039654565.1 Peronia peronii | reverse complement strand
AAGACATTGGTCAGCAAGGTGGTCAATCTGGGCCTGCATTGTGTCACTCCAAAGCCAAGGCGGAGTTTCTATAGTCAAAACAAACACCCTGAGCTAAACACTAGCGCCGAGATCCAGATTGACAAGTCCGGCAAGGCGCGCCGCAGGGCGTTGTAGCCCTTAGGCTGGGTCGCAGTTCTAGAGTTAATTTTCATTAGCAAGCAATGCTTAACCATGTAATAAACATTATAAAAACATCTTAGATTTTTAACCTTTTTTCTTTTCCCAAGTTTTTGAGAAATAAATGTACAAATTTCATCCCAACTGACCTATACTTGTGAAAAGTGAGATATTAATTGACATATTCCACTCATCACCCTCTGTCCACTTTGGCCTTTCCTTTCAGTGCTCCTGCTTTTCACTTACTTTTCTATCTCTGCCTCCAACCTTCCTTCTAGAGATTTCCTTTCTTCATTTGCCATATTGGCTCGCTGTTTTTCCTGGAGGAAAATAAATAAGTATACAAATTTATATAAACTAAGAAGGGCAGAACAAATTCTTCCCCTATACAAGTAGCAAAGCTTATTTCTCTTCTTTTCAAAACCATATTCTTAAAATTTTGTGCTACTGATAGAACTTTAATAAAACTCAGTTTGACTCAGTTACACTTAATGGCAAATTGAACAATAAAAAAAATGCTAATTAATACTTGTGTCAATCTCTGTCATTCGCTGATATTGGTTTGCTTTTTTCAGCAACTACAGGGATGGTTGTTTTGGCTTAAACAAATTTAAAAATTAATCTCTGAATTCAAGTCTGTTCCAAACACTTTTCAGCTTTTATCACAATTTCTCAGTAAGTTGCAATTCCTAGCATCAAATGCTTCACGTATTTTAAATTCCTTCTAGTAATGATATCATTGTTTTAAATTTGTATGGAGAAGACATTACCTCTCCCAGTTTGGATTCTGATGTTTGTTTGTTTCTTTCTAAGTCTGCAATCTGTAACACATGAAAGCAAGACTTGAATGATAAAAGAAGACAAAGACTTATGTAAGTCATTACAAATTAATATAGTGATTCAATTTCTATACTGAAACTAGCAGAGAAAAGATTAAGCTTTAATATTTGGATTATGTACATATTTTGTTAACTCTTTAGTATGGAGCTTCAGAAATACCACCTCTATACAACGAGGAAGTACATCCTGGTATATTCATATTTAAAGATGGCATAATACATGTACTTTATTGAAGAGAAATACATTTCTTGTTGGATTTTTTTCAACACAGAGGATTCTTGCATTATGTCTCATATATCAGCATATATTATACAAAGGAGTTCCAAAATACCTGTAGTAAAAAGTATGACAAATTATAACATATCTTGTGATGTTACTATGCATTTGAGATTAATTACCTCAAGAAAAAATAATCTTCTGTAACTGACAGACTGACCTGACTACTGGAGGTTGTAAAAACAACTACATAATCAAATCTACCGAGTAAAATGCATACAAAATATTGTAAATTTACTGTTAGCACTGGCAGGATACATGTGATAAAACAAGCAATTAGTGATTATACAGCTGTTAAAATAATGGTTCACATGCACTTCTTAACCTCATTTATAGCATCTGTGAGGATTTAAACCACCTCTGTAATTGTTCTGTTGTTGCTCTTGTTTTGATATACTACTTTTTGAATCACTCTCTGGAGGATCTCTTCAAGAAACGAGGCCACAACTGTTTTGATATTCTATATGAAGAAGGCTTCTATTTAAAAAATTAGATCATCAACATGAATGTGCTTTAAGAAAATTGTGAATATGCAGCAAGCCACATGGCAATTGGCATATTTATAATACAGGGTGTCCCAAAATAATGTATACACTTTTGAATCGTTATAACAATTCAATTTGTTGATTTTGACTTTAAAAGTTAATTTGCTATATTTTGTATATTTTACTCTCAAATTCTTTAAATGTGTATTCTTTCTCTTCTATCAATCTTATCTACAAGTCAAAATCAATAAACTGAATTGTTATAATGTTCAAAGAGTGTATACATTATTTTGGGATACCCTGTATATAACAATCTCTTCTGATAGCTCTCTCTTTTACACTCTTTGGTAACCCATGTCATATACATGCATGTAGTCATATTTAGATAAATCTATACTTCACTAACACCACTAAATGTAGTATGCCCTGTTAGGTGCAGTTTAGTCATGATCATGCTAATGCACCATTAAACCCAACCCAAACCAAAAAGCAAAACAACTTATTCTAAATATTAAATATCAATTAACTTATCTTCAAGAAATCTTGGGTGGATGAGAGGATCTAATTTGTCCATGTGCAATAAAGATATCAACACATTCAAATTAATACACTTTTATATCCCCAAGAAATTATACATTAAAATAACAATGAAATATATGGACAAAAAAAACAAGCTAGATCTACAATAATGATTCTCTAAAAATCTACTGGACAGAATTAACTAACAGCACTGAATTATCTCTTTCTAATTTCTAAGGAGATGATAGTAAACTATAAAACATAAGAGAGGGAATGAAAGAGCTATTGAGAGCCTTGAGAGTCTGATGGCAAAAAGAGATGTAAATGGCGAAGAGTAATATAAGTACAATAATACATTATGACAATTTCAAACCAAACATCATTCCCTCATATCTTTTCACATCCCATCCCTATTCCTCAAGCTCACATATATTTCTCTTCAGTGAGAGGTGTTTTCTGAAATGTTGGCTTGCATTGCATGCAGAATTCATATTGTACAAGTTTTGTGTGAACATGAAAGGGCATTTTGATTAAAAACATAAAAAGATGTGTGAAGAAATGTATGATGGGCAGTCATTCATAATTATATCAATTCTTCATCTTTCCGCTAATTATGCTTTGCTAGCATTCCATTTTATATATATTCGCAGTGAAGTGATGATGCAAATCTGGTCAAATTTGAACTAAAACTTACTAAAATATGCAGAAAATCAGAAAGCAAGGCACTGTAGTGAGTCACAACAAATGATTTAATACATATCATGAATCCAGGTGAAAAGTGTCAGATGCCAAAGGCGATTTTGTTGAGAAAATGGAATTTTATTGACCATTAGGTCATTGGATTAACTTTGGATCTGAATATGACCTGAATATATTGCACAGAAGACAGCACATAAATAATCTTCCCACAAATAAATACAATGATCTTTCAATTACTATGAACCCCTCGCGATAGGTGAAAATCTGCAACATAGACACCATCAATTTATTTTTTTATATATTTTAATCCTTTATAAACCACATCATTCTCTTATAAACCTGTTTCCATGCTTCCATATATTCTTTCTACACTCTAAAATCCTTTTACACTCTTAAACACACTTTTGTATATTGTGTGTACATGTATTTTATTGCGAAAATAATTTACATTTCCAGGCCCCAGAAACCAGCCATATAATGAAGCATCATGTGATATGAATATACATATACATGTAGTATAATTATAGAGAAATCTGCAATGTATAGAGATCCTGAAAGGTGAACTGCAAAATGGGGAGGAATTACTGTGCACTCATTTCCTATCCACTGGCACCAACAAGTTTGTATTGAAACTCTGACATCAGACTCATATCACCCAGATGCGCAGACATTTTATTTTATCCATGAAAATATGGCATGCCCTTATACACATTCTCGGTGACGATCCATTCAAGATATGGCACACTCACCCGTAACCCTAACTTCGATCTTGATCTCATTTCCTGATCGTAAAGTGTTTTATGGTCACGAGCATCACTTTCATATATGATTCGTGCCGCTGTCTCCTGCTATTATAGTAACATGAACTTCAATGTACAAATGATCAAAGATAAATCCATATTTGTTTTCTATGGGTATTTCTATTGCACATGTATATTTCAATAGACTTCAAAACTGACAATGGCTTAAACAACTGATTTTACAGTCTCTAAACATAGAGGCCAGCTTAACAGTTTGTCACTGAAGTCTGGGAAATTGATGTTTTTTATTTCTAGAAGATATATGAGTGATATTTTTTATTTTTAAATATTTCACGTTAAAGAAATGACAGTTTAGACTTAATTGGTAACATCAGGCAAATATCCTGTTCACTAATTTATTCATTATTTAGAAAAAATTTCAGTTGCAAAATGTAACCAACAAAATCTTTTAGCAGTTTGGCCCCTTGACACTTCAAGGGTTAAAGATGAGATTGTTTATGTATTCATGGTTACTACAATTCCACAAATGACATGTATAATCTTTCAGCCTTGGGCAACTAAATGTTCATACACTTATAAATAAAGACATTTATGATAAGACAGGATTTGAGACATAGTTATATCATTACCACCAGTTTCAGGATGATTTATTTCACATGAAATACTGCTGAGAAGTTGCCTTATACCAACAGAAAGACTGGGAAGATTAGCTGATTTAAAAAAATAAACACACAAATAACAATTTAAAGACCCTGACTCCTTTGCATCAACAGAATTGAGCATTTGGCATTGAAGTGTAGGTTAAAATAAGCAGACTCTAGTCAGCTTTGGCCTAGCTAGCACTAGAAACTACAGAGTGATTGTAGATATACTACGACCACGTCAAAAAGACACTGATTCTTCATTGACTTAAAAAAAAAAATTTTGAAGACTCCTCTACATCAAGACAGATGCAGTATTTGGTACTTAAGTACAGGTTAAAAAACAGTAGATGCTAGCTGACTTTGCCTAGCCAGCACTGAATACCACAAAGTGATTGTTGATATACATTATGACCACGAAAGAAACCACAAAACAGAAAAAGAACTGCTATGATTGAGTCAAGAAGAATATAAATACATTTATATAAACTCCTGCGGAAAAACCAGGTAAGTCACATTTTTGTGAAAAATGAGTTATTGTCCCGACATTATGTATAAAGCCCACTGCTAAGATTTGTTAACCAGAACAATAATTTGGAAAAGCCAGGTAAGTTCTGCTAAAAAGAGAGTTTTTAAAAGGGTATACTGTGAAAAATTATATACTTCTAAACTTTAATTTCTGTTTTTTCTCCCTTTGTAGAAAATGTGACTTATCTGGTTTTTCCACTGGAGTCTTCATAATTATGCTAAATGTAGACTAACAGACTGAAATAAGATGGATGAAATGTTACTGAGGAGAGATGAGTGAGACCCAAATTTTTCTAGCAGCTACAGAGAAAGTTGAACCAGGTCTTGAAATATCAAAGGAAAAAAAAAACATGATTCTAGCTAAGGCTTTCAACTCACATCCAATCTACTGTCTTCAAATCCATTTTCCTCCGACTGAAATTAAAGCTCAGATAAGCAATATGTCTTCATGCACTGTGATCACATTACTGCAGAGAGCCACTTTCATCAATATCTCGGAAAGTATGTTAACCAATATTAAGATGCTATTGTTATATTATCTTGGATATTATACAGGATAGCTGGTGATATACAACAATATGCATATATAAATGTACTTTGATTAATTGTTCTATAATATGAATATAAAATATTTAATTTAGTTCTTAGATCTGGACATGTAAGAACCCATTATAATTTTTTTTCCCTTGGAGTCAATCTAATTTAAAGGGACTCATGAATTACATGTACATGTAATTCCATTGTGATGGTTGCCATACCATGTAGGAAGACCTGGTTACTCTGTGAGTGTTCTCACTTGCCACCCTTGTGCTTTCAGTCAAATAATTTGTTAGCTTGGATTTTCTTTCCACAATAGTAACAGAAATCACAGCTAATGCTACCACAAATTATAGGTTTGTTTATCTGAGTGCTGGAACTGAACAAGAGCTTAGTCAAAAGGAAATTTTAGAAATGACAAGAATTAGATCTATACACTCAAAACTGAACTTCATATGTGTAGGGTTCTTGATGTCGAGCCTTTGATTTCACAAAAAGAACATTAAACTGAGCTGGCAAAGGAAACTTTTCATTTACTCACTGTCTAATACACACAGGTGCTACTGTAAGTACCAGCTTACAGAATCCACAAATATCTTTATTTCTCTAATTCAGTTCCTCCTTTTTTTTTAGCAGCTGTCTCATATCTGACAGTTGTTATATCTACATGTAGTGGAAGTAAGAATTACTCTAGCCTGTAACAAAGATGTTGAATTTCTATCAGTCGCTGAAGGGAAACTGAAGGGAGCGGAGAGAGGGAAATCAGATATTGCATGCTGTTTAGGCAGAACACAGAGCATAGTAGAGAACTGCAATCATTTCACTCTTTCAAAGCTGGAAGGAAGGAAAAAAGAGCAGGAAGTATGGCACAGTCTGGTCATAAGACCGAGCTCAAGTTAACTTAAAAGCTCCACTCTCTGACCCTCTGTGGGTTGGGGATTCAGCATGCAAAACCAACATCAATCATTTCAGTGTAATCTGATTTAATATATTTCATGTAAGAGTGCAAGAAACTTGATCAGAGAAGATAAAAGGTCATGTTTCAATGAGACTATCCTGCTATTTCTTTCACAAAAAGTACTAAACAACACCGTACTATCAAAAAAAGAACAGGAACAGATAGGCGAACAAAATTTCAATGTTCCAATAACCAAGGGAAACCGAATAAGAAACATACTGAGTTCAGCAGTGCTTCTCTTTCCTGCCAAAATGCAATTCCAAGTTTCAAGATTTAGGTTATACAGAAGGCTCATCTATGTCTTGACAATTACATAGACAACAGAGACACTTTTCTTTTTTTTTGGCATGAACTTTTCATCAAGACTGAGAAAATGAAAAATAGATAAAGATTCAACTAGACTGCACACAAAAAAAACAAGAAAAAAAATACTGTTAAATGAGAGGAGAAAAATAAGACAAATTCTGCTGACTTACTCCAAGTCTGTCCTCCAAGTGTGCTGAGGTAGACTTGAGATTGGCACACAGAGCCTCAAGACTGTCACGGACCTGTAAGGGACAGAAACACATTTAAAAAATTAAGAACATATTCAGGCTGTCATCCATTAAGTTGGATGTGTGTACAGTTAATGTGACAAAAGATTCTTCATGAAAGCTTTAAGATTCCTTTCACACAATATACTGTGATGCTAGTCTTCAAAGGGCGAACTGGACACATGTTAACACTATAAAACTGTTCTCCTCAAGACAAATGTTCCAGCAGAAAGAAAAGGACTAAGTTAAACTTTGTTCCTCTTCTCCAAGCAGATATCATGTATTTAGGCCTATATGATGTAAAAATGTGTGTAGAAAACATTTCTTCTGTAAGGACAGATTCCCTGTCTGTATACTTACTTTCTGTGAGTCTTGTAGATCCTGATACAACCTGTCAGCCCTCTGTTTCTCATACTTGAGCTCAGCCTCCAGCCGGGCATTGTCGATCTGCAGCTGATGCATGCTCTCATCCAGCTCCGTCTGAAACACAGCAAACGCTGTTCCCACTATTCAGTCACCATTACATCTCATGTGCATAATATTGGTAAACGGTATTTTTTAAAGCTCTTCATGACATTTCATCTTTTTTAAAACAAATTCTGACTACCTGTTGAACTGACTGTCCAGCTCAGAGGGATGCATAGCATGTATTCTCATTATTCAATCATATCACAACATATTGAAGTTTATCTTTTTTTTATATGTAAAATACCAATATCTGTTTGACCAGATTGTCCAGTTAAGACTAAAAAAAAAAAAAAAATTAAATCACCTTATCTGGTATTTGTGATTTTTAATTATTAATGGAAAAATGTTTTTTTTCTTTTTTTTAAATTCATTTTTTTTTTTCACATGAAATGTCAATATCTGTATTATTTCATCAACTAACACAGAATGACATAAAGCATCTATAAAATATCTCTTCCCTCCTCTCAGATGCTAGGTATCTCATGTGACCATTGAGTTGTGCATGAAACAGTTCCAATTTTTTCAAAAGAAATCAGAGCACCAGACTGGCACAAAATACATGTTTCCACAGTACTACAAATTTATCATATCTGTGTGCGATGGCACTTATGTACTGTTTCAATGTATAACTCCCTTCATTTTAACTACTGATATATGATATTCTTGTAAGGAAAAACAATTAACAAAGATTATACCCATAAAGAATAACAATGTGCCCCATGGCATATAAATCTAAATTAAAAAGTAACAAACAAACAAAACAAAAAAAAATGAACAAGCGAAAAACACAACAGCCAGAAAAAAAGTTAACAAAAAACTAGAAAAAGCTATGAAATGCAAAGAAAAACTCAGATCTTGTTTTCCATTTTAACAAATTTATTACTTTAGTTCTGAGATGCTCTTGTACATTGATTTAGCAACTATGTGATACAAAGAAATGCACATACTGTTTTGTCTGTTCTTTTTTTTATTCTGACGATAGGTTTACCTTGGATCGCACCAATCCCTGCATATTCGCCGATGTGTTTGCCAGTTGTTGGGTGCTGTGAAGGGATGCATGCTCTGCCTTCTCCACCCGGTCCACCAGCTCGGACAGTCTTGCCTGGGTCTCCACCGACTTGTCATGGGTGGTCTGGTAGCGCTGCTGTAGTTTCTCAATCTCCGCTTTCAGCTGGGCTCGTTCAGATTCCAGCTGCTCTTTGGCCTGGTCAAGACAGACAGACATACTATTAGTTTAGTTCTATGGCAGTGAACTACATAATTACTTATATTATAGGCTATCATGAAAAATTTTAGGATCAAACTTCTGCAACTTTTTTTCAAAAGCAAAAATGAAATATAAATGAATATTTGTCTTTGGACAACTAAAAAAAAGTCTGACTTTCACATAGGAAATGATATGAGAATGAATCTTCACCTAGTAACTTGATGGTTTTCATAATGTATAACTTGGCACAGTGTAGGTGTAATCTAGTTGATGCACCCTTTAATTAAAACCCAACCCAACTTCATAACTAATCAAGAATGTTCCAGAAATTCATTTCCTCTGCTAGTGATATGTTTATCAAGCTGTATCAGATCTATGTTGCTCTGATAACATTCCTGACATTTAAGTCCACATATATATGTGAATGCATGATACTTATAAAATATGTCTCACCAACTGTAGAAGAATCTATTTTTCTGGTCAAATAACATTTATTTTATCTATCTTTCTTTTACTAGACTGGTCCTGCAACATTTGACTACACAGGTTAAGACATTTCATTCCCTCTACAGATATAGAGAGAATGAGACGTACGAGAATGAAATAAGACTTCATAACAGACTAATAATAGATTGCATCACTTTAAATTTTTTTTTCATTACAAACCAATGCTGCACTCAATAATCAGACCACTCACCCTCATAGCAATCTGTAGTGAGGCCTCAGCATGTGAGAGCTTCTTGACCATATCACTATGCTCTTCATGCATGCGACGCATCTCTTGTTCCTGGGCAGTTCTCCTGACCTCTGACCCTCTGACCTCTTCCTTCAGTCTGGCCACTTGTTCCACCAAGCCGCTGTTCTTCTCCTCAAGACTTGCTCGGGCCTGATACATAAATAATGGCACTGAACGAATAAGCTATTATTCAGAGGTTTCTCACTGAAAGTCTGGTAATTATTTCCATTTACAGCCTTGAGACATTCTTTATGCTGTTGTTCATTCTCTCAAATATCTTTTACAAACTCTTTATGGAATGGGCAAGGAAATAGAAGTTGTATGTAGATCTGATGCTAAAGCTGCCACAACTTGTAAGTACACACTACTTCATTCTATGATGTAAAAGAGACCTAACTTGTGAACTTTTTGTATAACATTAATCTAATAAAATGGTCCAATATCAGACATGGCTAATGGTTCTCAAGGGCAAGGTGAGGCTGTGAATGATAATCTGACAGCAAACATAAGCACATAAGAAAAAATCCTAGGATTGATGGACCTACCCTGTCACTTTCGGCACGCAAATTGCTGAGAATGCTGTTGAGTTTTTCATTGGCGTCAGAGCCTGGCAGACCTCCAGAGCTCAACTTCATACTATCCAGCTGCTGGCGCAGAGAGAGGTTCTCATGTTGTTGCTGGCTGAGTCTGTGACAGGACAAATAAATAAAAAAAAAATTAATTTGGATATAAGATAACATAACAAATCATTCGTAGAAAAGCAGCAAATCCACTAGAAATGCACCATGAGTTATAGCAAACTCAAACTGTAAACTGGTTTTTGTTTAAGTTGGTCATAGTAACTGAATCAGTGATTTCTGAAACTTACTTTTGAATACTCTCACTTAGAGTAATTTCTGGAAAAAACACATACATATATTTACTATTTTTCTGCTTTTAATTTCTCAGTGCTCAAAACTAACCAGTATTTACCACATACCATGATCTGTTTGATGACATGAACTACAACATGAAAGACAGAAATATACAGGTGAAAATAGGTCATTCTCAAGAAAGAATGTTATAGTATTAACTTAAAGCATGGCTAGAATTCTTACCTTTCTTGTAGGTTTTCTATTTTTGCCTGTAATTTAGCACTGTGCTCCTGAAAGAGAATAAACAGAAACATGTTTGTCAATAGAGAATTCATGGGAGCTTTCAATCATAGCCACCATCTGATCACATATAACCACTTATGAAGGAAGTAAAATCTTTTCTGAACACATTAAACCATTTCATTCAACAAATGTGTCCATTTTCATCTGATAAACAAAACTACAGCAGAATAATAGAGTTCAATTGTAAGAAATTTCAAACACAAAGACCATATGACTGAACATATACTCAGCAAAAAGCCAAAGTCTTAACCAAAATATCTATGTCAGTCCTGCAAGAGTGAATACCTTTTGCACTAGTCAAATGCACCATTCTGTATAAATTGATAATGGACTCGCTACACTTAAGAAACACTAACACACACACACAAAACACAAATATCACTGCTTTTCCACCATTTGAAGACACTGACTGAATACTGAGACACTTCTTAGTGACAGTGGTGGCATTTTACTGAGTCATATGATACATAAACTGCTTATATGCTGTTGATGCTCAGTTATGTCCTGAGTGTTCCTGCCAACCCAAGCAATAAGTCCCTACATTACGATAGTTACAAGGCATGTGATTCATAACATCATCCTGCCTAAAGTGGTACTTTTGCAGTACTAAACCTCTGCACCTCATACCCACCTTTTCCAGCCTTTGGTTTTGATCAAGGGACTCATGTGTAGTTTTCAGCCTGTCCAGCTCTTGTTTCAGCTGCTGCAGCTGGCTGGTTCTCTCCATCAGGGATGTGTTGGAGATGTGCAGCTGAATATTTGATGATGGAAGTAAATAAAAAAAGAAAGATATCATGAGCTTAGACAATTCTAGGATATAATAACAAAGAATTGGTACAACTGCTGGACAGAATGTGAGAACAGAACCCCCCCCAGGTGATAGGCGATAGTGTTGTAAATCCTCTCCAACTCGGTTAAACAAAAATACAGAATGAAGAAAAACTCATGAAGACAGAAAGTGAATGAAATTTTCAGATTTTGTTACAGAGATCACCACAAAAGCCCAGAATTCTACAATAATCAATTACATGGGGATTCCTGATATTCCACATTACTTTAGTCCACCATACTCCTTTAAAAGCTGCCAACAGTCTTCGACCATTAAAACTGCAAAGACTTCTTTTTCAAATGATATGACACACTTGTTACATGCCTTTTTCTTTCTGTCTAATGTTAAGGTGAACTCACTGATGCCCTATGTCAATAAAACAAAGGGTGTACAGGAAGGGTGTAAGTGTTGACTGAGGTACATTGCAAAACCAACTGAAAATTTAGTCAAAAAGTGGAAAGGTTTTAAAAAAATTAAACAAAATGTGGGCCACACAGATGGATACATAGACAAGCAGATCAAGAACAAAAATGAAAATAAATAAATTAATCAATCAAGGCTGAAGAATAACCAACAAATCATGAATATGGAAAGAGATTTTCTCAGAGGCGATATGAACAGAAAAAGAAGTTTCTTTGAACAATATTTGATACCTCATTTTCCATGGAGTTGAGCTTTCCATCAGTGGTTTGGAGTCTTTGGGTCATATGCTTGAAGAGAAAAATCAGACTGAATATAAGTGATCAAAATAAACTAAACATTAAAAAATAGGCCTTTTCAGCAACAGAGCAGTTTTAAGCATCCTTATTGTTACTCTATGTTTTAATAAGCCATAAATTTAATTCATGAAGGAATTTCTTCTTAAATGTCACCAAAAATGTGAAACTCATATTACTAATACGTTATATACAATGGTCACTGTATATAAACATGACGTTCCCAGACAATAAGATGAGCTTTTCATTCTCATATGGTTAAAGGTCAGTGCACTGTGAAGACTTCATTCATACAAAATACAGATTTCAAAGTCATACAAACTTATACTTTGAAAAGATTGGAGAGCATTATTTTGACTTTAAAAATACAAGGCATTTTAAGCTAATATTAAATTAAGCTCTGTAAAAACTTTTCCAAACTTTAAAGATGAGAGAGAGAGAGAGAGAGAAAGAAAGAAAGTGTAGTATAGGATAGACCAGTAATGAAACACTATAGGTAAAAAACCTGGACTATCAAAGATATCACAGATATGTAGACATTCTCTTACCTGAACATTGTCCTTCAGCATAGCCATTTCCTCATTTTTTCTTTCCATCTCTCGACCCAATGTATCTTTCTCTCTCCGGAAATCTCTGTAAGCACAAAATTATTCAGATGTAGACATGATCTTTTGACTTGTACAAAACACACTGATTACAACTGTCTTGCTTTCGTATTGATTGCAAATTAGAACAACATACAACTCTTTTTTTCATCTCTTATAAATATCATAATGACATATTAAGTGGATCACAAAATCATAACTACAAAAATGAGCTTGAAATAATGAGGGCTATCATTAAATTAGCATGGTTTAAATTCATTTTCATCCTAACAATATAATTATTCCATGAGCAAGACACACATTTGACAAGGATCTATGTCCAGTCAATAAAAATGATTTTCCTTGCTTGGTTTTTCTAAATTAGGTATTGTGTTACAATTTTAACCGCAGTCTGATTTAAAAGCTGACCTAAGTCTTAAAGGATAAAAGTGAAATTAATAAATATTTATATATACAAAATTACAGCACAAACCTTTCTATTTCATTTCTAGCCCTGATAGCTTTGTCCATTTCCTGGTTGGCTGCAATCATTCTGGTCTTCAGCGATTCAATCTGAAAGTTGCAAGTAAGAAGTGAAATACACTCTTTATCAAAAAGATAATCATTAATAAAAATCTTATAAAAATGTCTGCAAAGAATTGCAACAATTGGCAGAGGAAGATAACCACTATTTTAAACAAAAAAACATGAAAATGTCTCCACAAAATCAGTAGTTAGCGTGCAAGAGATCTTCAAATTTATCAATATTTGCTTTTATTCATATTTTGCTTGAGAACCAGATAAAAATAGATCTACAGGTACCTGTATATCACTGCATTACACAAAAAAAAAAAAAATTAAGCAAAATAGTGTTTGTGTTGGGGTTTAACAACACATCAGCACAATTACAGGTCTATTGCGTCAAACACAGTAAAATACATTTACATGTCAAAAAGGCTGATCAAGTAGGAAAGACAATGGGACGGAAGACAGGAGAAAGAAGAGAACGGAGATGTCATCCCTGGAACGTTGGTAATGGCATCCCATGGGAGACATCCCGCCAAGAGCAAGCTTTCAGCACCTGCAGGTGGGAGCAGAGAACCAACTTATATATCCGGGCCCCCACAGGGGATGCAATATATAAGAAGAATGATAAGAGGCAAAAACACAAAAAGTGATACTGTGCCTTCAGGCAATCATTTCATCCTTAATTACAATCCAATTTTGTTGCCATGCTCTTTATCTGCTAGTTGATCTCAGTTTTCAGTGATTTATCTGTCTTATTTTAAAACATAAAAATTGTGGTGACATCAATATGAAAAAAAAACAATAACAGGTGAGACTTCATTGGCCAATGTATTTATCTAATACTATCACCTTATCTTCAGCTACTCTTGCTTTATCTACTGAGGCCATATTGATGGTAGCTGACCTTCAGTTTAAGTGATCTCTGTATCTTACCTCCGTTCAAACAAATTTTAACAGCAATCAACAATGACAACCACAAAAACTCTGATGGATGAGACTACAATCGAGTATGGAAAACTTTCATTTCTCAGGGATCAAAAAATTTATTCAAGAGTTCTGTAATTCAAGATTTCCGTGACAGCCTTTTTGTGTAAAATAATAGGACTGCTAAAGATACATAACCATGATGACACTTATGTGGTCGTCTTAACAGTATTCTAGGATGTAATGCCAGTCTGTGCGTCTACATCATATAATCCATTGTTTTTTGGACAGCGCATTACCTGCCATGTAGCTGTGTGCATTGCATCGTGTAGGCTATGGTTATTCCTTGCAATACAGACAGCATGTATGGCCTAGTCTATCACCCTATTCAATTACCACACCACTGTCCTCTCAGTGATTACTTTCAATGCCCAAATTTAGAGCTACACAGTAATACACTATCTAATCTTACCACTCCTTACGCCTTTCCCTTATGATAAACAGCCTGGGGCAAGCGAATGCCAAGCAAAAACAGGCCTATAGACATTCTGCTGCTCTGAGATCCGGTAGATGAGGATGAAATCATTCGAGAAATCTGTGTTAAGGGCTTGAGAAATGCATGTTAATAATACAAAGAAAACATAGGAATTTAAATGGGAGTGAAAACGATGTTCGCCATTTCTGTGAATTTGAGATTAGTGTGTTCGAGTTTTCTGTGGTTGACCGTATTTCTTCACTAGCATATGTGACATATTTACTTCAGATTCCAACTTTTCTTTGGCTGCCCTCTCTCTGTCTGCTGTAGCCATGGCATTGCTGACCTCAGTTTTCAGTGATGCCACTTGTATGTTGTACTGCATAGTGGCATGGGCTAGGGCTTCCTCATTCAATTTCTAGGGAAAAAAAGCCATCAAACAAAACATGTAAAAGTTATATATAAGACAAAAGAATACCAAATAGTCTATACAGTTTGCAGATGAAAGTGATCTTTTAAAATTCTTTAAAATTTCTCTTACTCCAGATGCTACAAAGACCTTGAAGAGGAAATGCAAGACTCCAAGATATTTATTTATTTTTGTGATATTGTCTGTTGTTTTTTTTATTTCCCCAGATATTTCCCAGGCATTATGTGGACAAAAGAGGGTAATGTTTCATTCAGTTTCTTGATAATGAGCCTAACATAAAGAGGGAACTAAAACATATGTCTTATGGCCAGTCGAAATGAGACGTAAGTCGCTGGGCTAGAACCGAGAAATTGGGTTTTGAATGTGATGAAGGGAGTCAGACATCGATTTTTTTTTACTGCAGAAATCGAAAGTGCATTCATTTCTGAAGAAGACAATATTGATCTTACCCTTCACTTATAAATATTTCTTATTAAAATCGAGTTTTTGTGAGGTAGGTATGTAGATTTTTGCGTTCGACCATCCATTTAACTCGATTTTCTCGGAATTTCGGTCATTGCTGGGAGGCCCGCCCCTTGTCTCTTTAAACTGCAATATCTCTGCCTAGAATAAACTGAAAGGGTACGAAATAAACTTTTACATGATACCAAAAACTCCATATGGTGAAAAATTGACATATGTCTCATTTTGACTGGCTGAGAGACATATCTATGATATGACAAGTCAAGATCACTTACAATGTCATTTCTGAGGTCCTCCACTTTGCCCATCAGCTCCTCATTCTCTGCTCCCATCAGTGACAGTTCATCCTTGAACCTTGACCTTTGTCGATCCATTTCCATCTGAAACCATAGGAACAAATTGCTAACTCATAATGACATCATCTACTGAATAGAAGAGTGATATACTCTGTCAATCACACACAGAGATAAAAATATACTGGAATGCTATATTCTATTCACAAAGCTGTTATTTCACAAACAGAAAACAATCAGACAATGTAATTTTTCAAAGTTTTGCATGCAATTTGCCTTTATGTTACATCTTCAGTTTGTAAATTACCAATAAGCAAATATCTATTGATATATAACATAACATAAAAGAGAACAAAAATACTACCTTTAGAGCATAAAGTTCTGTCTTCGCCTTGTCTGAGTCTGCTGCAAATTCATGAGAGCTATCCAAGAAGTCATTGTCCTAGGAATGAATAATCAAATCTCATTTACTCATTCTCATTCCAAGTAGTTTCCCTTCACCAAGATAAACACTGAAAAATGTCAATGTCCTGTAGATTTCATCAATCAAACTTATTCATATTCCTTCCAAATAATATGTTTCAACTATCACTAAAATCATACGTATGTCCAAAAGAAGAACAAAAATCAATCTCAACCCATATTCATTCCAAGATGTACAGCTTTACAAGTCATATGCAGCAATACAATTAGACATCTATTTAAAGAAAACATAAAATTTCAATAACTTATAAGTAGTTCTAGCCTTTCTAGCATCTAGACATTGTCTTAGAGAAACCCATCAAATCTCATAGTTGTCCCAACCATACATCTCCATAGTTCTTTGTGTTTCTACCTCTACCTCTCTCAGACAATCACAAACATCTTCAGATCACAAATTCACACCAAGCATCATGATCACTCTTAGTATTTTAAAAACAAACCAATCACAGATAAAGTGAATTCTTTTGAAATGTCAAATATGATAATCACATGCATTTGTCAGTTCACCTCTGATGTTTTCAAAATAAACAACTCTCAGATATTCTGAAACTCTTTCAATGCACTAGTGCCACATAAATTCACAGATCAAATTTCTTCTGCTCTTCTCTTTTAAGTTTCATTTTGATGTAAAATTACCCTGGGTGTTGATTGGTGTTGCTGTTGTTGTTGCTGCTGTAACAGTTTTTGTTGATCTTCGTTAATCTGTTCCTGAAGCAGGCGGGCATTGTTGGCATGGGTCACCTGACGCTGTAACTCCTCCTTCTCTTCTTCAAGCTGGAGACAGGCAGATCAAACGTGATAAGGAAATAAAATAATTGTGCAGGCGTTGCACAAAATCAAACTCTTACTGCCCACTAAACAAACATTCCTACCACAAATAATGAAACTGTTAGAAAATTATACTGAGGCAGAAATAAATTACGGTCACATCTTGAGGGCAATTTGGTGCCAGTTCATTCAATTTCATACCTCTGATATATTTTAATTTGACAATGCTCTATGGCAAGAGAGTGAGTATTTATAATGAATAAAACTGTTACAAAATACTTTCCATATTGATATTATATAAAAACAAAATTCAAAGGTGCACATGCATCTTTTCTCATCTTTTCTAATTTCATTTCATCTTACATTAACAAATTTCTTTACACAAATATTTAGAATAGACATTTACCTCTTTAATAGTGTTGGCTGTACTTCTCATTTCAATCTGCAAATTTCTCATGGTCAGCTCTGCTTTCTGCTTTGCTTCCAACTCACTGAATGATAAATATAAACAACATATAAAAACTTACACTACAAAAAAAAAAAAAATGAGGTTTCTTGTACCCATTGAACAGGGTATTCTACTTGAAACAGAAAAACATTACATATGGACAATTCCTACTTACTCCAATGTTGTCTAGAAAAGCTACTGGCAGCCTGTTTAGCTTCCTACTATCTATTTATCTTAAATGAGTTCACCCATGTAGCTGGAACTTATTTCTTATAGCCATTAAAATGTTTTACTTCTGGAAACTTTGTAAGACAGTCTTGATTTTTTGACATGATGACATCTGAATACTTTTGAATTTGCTGCACAAGTGAACTTTCTCATTTGCCAACATCTCAGTAGGAAATAACATGGTGAAATCTCGTGCAATCTGATGAATACTACTGCTACAGAAAAATTTTAAGTAAATCTCTTAGAAATGTCTACATGTTAATGTTCTGGAGCTAAATATATGATTCAATAACCTGCCAACAGCTAGAAATATTACCTGGAGTATTGTGATTCCTTCCTTGTCAGTTGTTCTTTGGTTTTTGATAACAGAATCTCAGCATTCTTTCGCTTTTCCTCCTCTTCAGACATGTTATATCTGTGTGTGAAAAAAATGGACTTCATGTACTGAGCCGCAAAAACTTCACATTCAAATTATGACACTGATTTCATTTAGCTGATTAGCATATTCAAACTGATGATTTGTCTGCATTCATCTCATACATGAGATTAAATATTATTAAGGTGTGGAGTTTACACATTACATCCTATCTTTGCAGAAACAGAGAAAAAATTGAACAAAATCTTATAAAAGAGTGAAATATGTATGGTTTCATGGTGAAGTATCATAATGTCTGATCTCATCTTTGTGAGAAATATGATTTTACGTCTGTCTACTGTATTGCCCAAAGTGTATGTGCCTTATTGAACATGGACCCAACTTTGCAAAATGACAACAAGTCCGTACTGGGAAAATGTTCAATTTGACATTTTTGGTGATTTTGTACAATTCTATGCCCTGCAGGCACTGTCTCAGCTGGTCCTGGCAAAGTGAGTGAGTGTTGATAAGATAAATTGTGTAACTTACTCCAAAGATCTGATCTTTGCCTCCATGTCCAGCTTGTTCTGTTCCAGCGTAGATTTTTGCTGTGTCAGAGCCTCCAGTTTTCTGTGGATATTGATATAAGTCTTGTATTTGTCAGACCATGATGTCATTAATGCACTATCTCAAATCTATCTCTGCGAACTTTTCTTTTTTTTTGTCTTATGCATCAGTTCATTTCTCTTTCAGGATGTATCAGGTATACAAGAAAAATCTTTTTTCTTTGACATTCTCCTTCAGTGTTTATTTCATAACATTATTAAAACTGTAATTTTCTTTTTTTTTGTAAAACATTTGTGTGTTCAAAAAAGATAACTATTCTCTTTGAAAAGACAATCTGAAGAAATATCATTAGCTGTCAGACATAATTGTGCAGTCAAGTACATGTATTTATCTCTAGAGGTACAAATTAAATATTAAAATATTCTGAATGTGGATTTACATTTCATCTCTTCTTTTTAGTGATCCAAGGGACAGTATTTTCAATAATTATTACTGAAAAGGCAAAAACTGAAATTTCTTCCACTGTAATATACGTTTCATTTGGCTTTTTTTTTCAGATGTCAGATGCAAATATGATGTTACTCTAAGGCAAACAAAAATATCTTTACTTGGCCAGTTCACTTTTTTCCTTGCTGGACACCTTCAGTTTGTTCTCTAGCACCACTCGTTGGTTCTTCTCCTGCTCCAGCTGCCGCCTGGTGTCCCTCACATGCTCCTGCACCTTCAGCATTGAGCTGGGATCTAAGACAGGGCAATGAGAAGATGTGCATTACTATGAATGAAAAGAATGTGCATGCAGCTTAAGCATAAATGACTGCAGTAAAATTTTGACACTCTCTGGTTCTTCTTCTGCTCCAGCTACTGCCAGGTGTCTCTCATATGTTCCTGTGCTTTCAGCATGGAACTGGGATATAGGATAGAGCAGTGAGAAAATGATGCATTACTGTGAATGATAGGACTGTGCATGTACCCTAAGTGTAAGAAACTGCAGTAACAGTTTGACACTTGATGGTTTTTCTCCTGTTTCAGCTATCAACTGGTGTCTCTCACATGCTCCTGCATCTCTAGCACAGATTTGGGATCTAAGGCAGAGCAATCACAGTGAACATATCTTAAGTGTCAGAAAATGCAATAGAATAATTGCAAATAATGCATTTTGTATCCACCTAAATGGCAGAATGTGGTATAATGTTAGGCATGGAATGAGTGATACTATTTGCATATAACCTTAGTTGGAGTGAATATAATAAAAGATGTGCAGTCTCATGAGTGATTACTATATAGATGTACAATAAGAGTGAAAGAATTCAAATACTGTTCATCATGATATAGCATTTCGTGAGAAAATGTTGCACATTATTATGAATGATACCAATTTGTGTACATCCTAAATGTGAAGGAACATGGCAAACTACCATGCATTACACTGCCATGTCTAACCAGAGATGTGACAGAATGGGGCAAAATGTTCTCATTACAAAGAGTAATATCACTGTCCCTTTACCCTCAATGGTTTTAATATATTGCACATTATTAGGAATGATATGATCTCTGAAAAATATGCCTGCTATGAAAGAATGTGGCAAACTATTGTGCATTATTATGCGAAATAACATTTCACTTATTATAAGTTTGTGAGGATGTGACAAAATAGTCTGTATAATTGAGCAATAAACCTGCATGTACCCTATGTATAAAAGAAAACTAAAAAGTGTGACTTAATGTGAATGATATCTTTCTTAGTGTACCTTGAGTCTGGGAGAATGTGGTTACATACTGCACATTACTATGACTGATAATATTCAGCAAGTTCCCAAATTGGGCAGCTATTTACCTGTGATGTTAATATTGGCCAGCATGTCCCTGTCCTTGGCGTAGGAAGGTGTACTCTGTACCGGGTCCTCAAACTCTGTGGACGTGTAGCTGAGAGCATCATCATCCAGTGGATCATTGGGTCGGTACATGGAGTGGGAGGTGAGAAGTCCCTGGTAGTATGTCTGAGGCATGCTGGTTCTGGGGAAAGTATCAGTAACTCATTCTATAATAAAAAGGTGTGACCACTCTTTTCTACCAGTATTATGAGGAACATTAGATGGAAACACATGAGCAGAAGAAAAGATAAAATGACAACATTTGTCAAGGAGTGGACCAGGAGTGCATCTACAAAGACAGCAATGACACATGGACACATGCACAGCTCATCAGGAGGTGTCTCGATGACTCTAAATTGAGTTAAAGATTAAAAGAAGAAGAAAGAAAAAAAAAAGTAAAAAAAAACCAAACAAACAAAGATTTCTTCATCAGTTTGATCTATCAAGTGCCTCATCTCAGCTGTGCATTAATTTCTTTGCAATCAAATAAATTAAAACTCCTTTTAAATTACTCACTATAGAAGAATTATCAAATACAATTTTAACATCATTGGTAATTCATGTATTGGATGTGTAAATAACACAAACTTAAAAGAAATGCTTCAGAAAGATCAAATTTTCAACTACAATTACTCTGTCATATCATTATTCAGTTATCATAAGACTGGCTACATACAAATACACATATTCCTCGAGACAAACCCTGTAGCATCTGTGAAAATGGATGAAACAAGTACAGAGAGAGAAAGAGATTTCATAGGCAGAGATGAAATAAAATTTAAATAAAAATCTTGGGCTCAAAGGAGGCAAATCAAACCCTAAGACAATGCAAGGAGTGGAAATAAATATGGAACTAGGTTGATTTTTTCTTTTTTTTTCATGCTATTCTTGCTGCTATACTAACATGGCTGGTCTTGTCCTGCCTATTCTATCACTGTCCCAGACAAAGAGATAAAATACATATCAAAATATGTTCAAAGTCTAGCTCATCAATATCATAACACAGGCAATATAATTAAATACTCCACTGCCCTCAAAACTTGAATCTGATCACTTAGTAGTGATGGGATTTCCATTACTCATCACTAAATACATTACTAGATTTTGCTGCTCTTACCTTTCTTCACCGGGAGTATCAGATATTAATGAATCATCTTCATCAAAGCCGTCACCTGCAGGATGGAAGGGCCCTGTAGATAAGAGTGGAGATGCTGAGGTTGCAGATGTGACAGTGGGTATCTGCAGTCTTTGCTTGATCTCCTGCACTGCTGAACTTCCAATGTTGACATAGACACCTGAGCTGCTGGAGGGCTGTGGAGAGATAAACGTTTATAACATAATTCTCAGATTCCTGGCCATAGAAACAGTCATAATTTCAATATAATGATGAAATTTACACTTTGTGTATACTCTATTTCAACTATCTATGTCCTTGCAGTCTCCCTAATAGGAAAGGAGCTCTGACCCTCTCAGGAGGCTCAACCATGGCTGGCAATGAAAGGGATAGACTGGCTGAAGAATAGTGGCCATAGCTTTACAGACACCTCTACAACATTGGAAGAAGTCTAAGGATAGGTGATATAGGATGATGACTTACCACTGGTGGTGAGGACTTGGAAGCAACAGCTGGTCTGGGTGAGAGAGCTGGGGGTGGAGACTTTAGTGAAGGAGACACATTCTCTTTTTGTAGTCTCTCTTCCTCTTCTGCCTCCTGCTTTAACTCTGCCTCTCTCTTCTCTCGTTCCGCTCTTTCCTTTTGAAATTGTTCATCGATACGATTCAATTCTTGCCTGAAAACAAAAATACCAAGAAACAAAAATAACATATTGTAATGTGCTAATACTTTGGTATGTCGACCACATTATTGAAAGTATTGGTAAATTAGATAGTGGCTTGGTACACGGATCGGAATACTGAAGCTACTGGCAAACATTGCTTATCTATAGTACTAGTGTTCTCCCTCTTTCTCCCTCTCGCTCACTCACTCACTCTCATTTTCTTTGCAAAAAGATCTGCTGCCGTGGTGAGCCAGTAGATTAGGCTGTAAGAGGAAGAAAATCATCTGAAAATTATTTTGTACAATATAGGAGATCCGAAAGCAAAATCTAACCACATTTCCTTTTCAAACAGACCACCCTCCACTATTTCTAGACCACACCCATCCACCTATCCTTGGATTACACGTCATTCGAAACCTCAAGCCGTACACATAATTATGATAGACATTCGTATGATCCCTTCCATGCTTCCAATTTGTCACAATTCATTCAATCCACTTCCAAGACTTAAATCATATCTATTTGACCTTGATCATTCCGTTACATGCTCGCTCTCATACTACAAAAACTCTTGCCAGCAGCGAATTTTCTGAGTATCCCAGTAATGACTGTTTTTTTTTTTCCCCTTGTTCATGTGTCAATCAATGACCATCGCCTCATAAGCATGACTGCTACTGACTGACTTCAGCGCTCTGATGATCTGATCAGCCGGCGTCGATTTCGCACTCAAATATCATACTCTTACCCTATGCCACACGACACTGTGACTTGATTTTATCCCAGTCACAATTTGTTCTCCATGGCAGATCGAGGCAACATATTCCATGCTAATCAACGACATTTAGTATATATTCCTCACTATAATCACGCCCACTGACCTGAGGAAAGCCCGCCCCGTGACGCCTGACAACAGCTGCTTGTATTCTTGTAATACTGGCATGACCAGCCGGCTGAATGCTCACAGTATAGAGATGTCTACTTGGTGACTGTAGTCACGACGATTTTGAGAAATTACCCCATCTCACTAAAGACAGCTATTATTTCATGGTCCAACCATGTGACTTCGATGGTCCATCCTTCTAAGACAAGACATGCCAAGATTATTCAACATTGTGATGACAGCGACAACCAGCAGTTTAGAACCGTTATCTCGTAGTAATGGTCTGACATCCACCTAAAATATCCCTAAAACCAGTGACAATAATGTATGTCTCTTCACACAGAGCAGGTAGATCTATTGTATCTACAATTATTTGGTTGCTAATGTAAGCCAAAAGATTCAAGATCGACCCTAGATCTATAACAGGAAGAAGCAACCGAAGATGCATCTGCCTCGTGAAGCTCTGTCTCTAGCCAACTGATCCACCCAAATCTGCGAAATGAGCTAAGAAGACAAGGCCGGAAACATTGCGAGAATAATCTGACCAACACAGCGACACTGCCCTTCAACTGCACTTACTGCAGCAGGCCAAGCTCATCAAACAGCAGTGGATTCAGTGACGAAAGGCACTGCAGAAACAGGGGGAAGACAGACAATTTGAATGATTTCCATCACGGTTCCACGAGATAACCTCCACCAGGAGCTTGAAAGACGTATATATTATAGAACATAATCACGGTTCCAGTGCAGAATGCAGACTGTTTCGATAAAAATTGTCTTCATACACTAAAAGGGCGCGGTAAGCCGTGTGGCCGGCTGCGTGTTTACAGATTATTTTTTGATAGGCTCCTTTTACAGTCTTTGATCAACCAATTTAAACACATCTTTTGGTATACCTCTCTAACTCGTACACCTATCCTGCTGTGCTAGGCGCAGTACAATGTTGATGTGCCGTTAAAATCCCAACCTAACCCAAACCAAAGCAAACCAAAGCAGCGCCATCAGTAATGGTAATAAAATGCCTTCTGCCTATTTCTATCGCCGAGGAAATGAAACAGATTTGTACTACAACAAAAGCGCGACAAACGACTATTCCTCTAAGAATAATTGCATTAACAATTCCCATTCATACAATTAAACGCCAAAATTCAGTCTCTACCATTAGATTATCTCCTGTAGCTAGCGAGATATCTGTGAGAGACTAACCTATGAAGACAGCTGCCATGAGCAATTCCCTATTCATATACAACTCGAAACTGCAGGACTATAATACTGAAAAAAAAAATAGGTTTTTTTTATCAAATGATCGACAAACAGCATTGTTTACTGATAAATAAAAAAAAAAATTGTGTATCGGTATCATAATACTCATTCCTCATGAGTCACGGACACCAAGTGACTATAGAATTCCTGAAGAATGGGGATCCAAAAGCTCTATCAGGACTAGGTACAGGAAATAGACAGGAAACAGGACCAGCGCTAATCAGACATCGGCAGATAAACTAAGCCTGTCACAAACACGGAGTATCAGTTTCTAGAGCCGGTGCCGAAGAGACTGTTGATAGATATAAAGTGGGGCCCGTTTCTGAGTGACAATAAAGCGTAAGTTGACAAGATTCCTCTCTCAAGACTTAGTGTGCGGTCGAAATGCTCTAGTTATATACGATAACATGTATCGAGATTGTTGGAAGATAGTTTGAAAGATTTGTCTATCAAGCTAGTGGACTCAGTGGACTGTTGAAATACTCTGTAAGTTATAAGCGACAACTTCTTCAGGCACTGCTGGAAGATGGTTTGAAAGACTTGTACTTAGTTACTGTATATCAAATTAGTGGCACTCAGTGTGCTGTTGAAATGTTCTAGTTCTACACATCAACATGGACTCCGGTTGTTTGAAGACGAGCTGCATGACTTTTACTTAATGTTGATCAAATTACTGGCACTCTTTTGAAACTAGTGGGAAAGGGCGGGAGTGGTGGTGGTGGTGGTGGTGGTGGTGGTTGGGGACGGGGGGGGGGGGGTTGAAGATACATGTATTTGATCAGAATGGGGTCATTCATCTTAATACGTAACAAAGGTCACAGCTAACTATGCTGAACGTTAACTTCAGTAAAGCATTTATTAGAGCATATATATGTAAATGGTGAGTGAAAATATCATAACATGACGATGATGGAGTAGATTAATTTATTAATAATTATCTCAATGAATAACAGAAAGTAAAAAAAAAACAAAAACAAAACTGAGAAAGAAAGAAAGAAAGAAAGAAAGAAAGAAAAGATTTTAAGCTATACCCTCTGGCACATGAGCCTGTTTTATAAGTTCTATTCAAACGTGTCTTTCCTCTGCACACACACGAACATTTGCATTTAAAATCAAAATCTCCAAAAGCACCAAATCCAAAAAGTCTTTCACATACAACCAATCACAGGAAGAAAACATGTCCTACACCTTCCAGTTTGAAACGTTGAACTATTTTTGCTTCATCCATTCTACTACCTTCTACAAACATTTATATCCAAACTATTGCTTCCCGAAAACTGATTCCACAATAACATGTAAAACACATAGATTTACCAATGGAAGAATTTGAAATATCCTGCTATAATCGGCCTGAAACGTTGGCGCTTGACGGACCAGTTTTTGCGTTATCTATTCTACTACCGTATACAAACAAGATCTGAATCCAAATCCATGGCTTTATAAGTACTGATATCAGATCTCATATGACTTAGACGCATAAACCAATCTCAATACATAAACAATAAACCATCAGGACAAAATAACCCAGTGAAGGTTATGGTCCATATAAATGGAGTTATCAAATGATATACACAAACCGAATGAGGAAAAAACGGAACCATAGTTATATCCCTTGAGACGTCGGCGAGATGTTCATTCTCCAGTCCTGTGATCGACTATGGTCAGAGTGACCGGTTACCTAATGTATTATAAACAGCACCGTCCTTTCAGAACTACAGAAACCAACGTCGATACTGGCACTAGATTTGTTCACGTAAGACTGTCTCTTGATACACATAAGAATAGGCAAGTTCCTTAATGTGTGAAGAAAGAGGACAAAGGCAATGCTGACACAAGGAAGAATGGGCTACGTGGGGTAGAAGTAATGAAAACAAACAGTGAACGACATACTGATTGGAAAGTTCCTTTTCCCCTGTCTCTCCTTTGTGCACAATTGCACACACGCACCACTGCTACCACACACACACTATCATAGCTGCCTTAACCTTCACTCATGAAAAAGAGACTTCTCAACACCGAAAGGATAGGCGTCTTTATTTCGCAGCGTAGTTAGTATTTATAGCTCTTTACTGATTATGAAGGGACCTCAAAGTTTCCTGCGGTCTCTGGCAATCTTGGCAGCCTCACTCGTCGGTTTGAAGGCCCGAGCTCTATGTATGCGTATGCAGACTCCCTTTCCTAGACTGTTTAGTCGTCATCGCATAATCTTCCTCTGCGGTTTCCTATCAAGAGAATATCGAGTTGATATTATCTTCGCATGGACTTTGTCACTATTTTGAGAGGCCAGGTCACCCATAGTCAACAGCTCTACTGAGCCTTGGTCAGTCGTCCATGATGAAGACACTGCCACCGTCCGTTCTGACCCTTGTGCCACAGGGGTGATCATTGGAGAAGTTAATCCCTGCCGAGGAATACTGCGGGCAAACACCAGTGGCGAAGACAATGGGAGTAATAAAACGCCCCCCCCCCAACCCCCCAGCACAAGGTGGAGCAAGAGAGAAGGAAAAAAACTGGTGGGGAATAGATGGAAAGAGAGAAAGCCAAAGATGACCAGAGAATGAAAAGAGAGAATGATATAGGTTATAAATGACAGGTCCCGATATTTTGTCCTTGGGAAAGGCAATTTACACACATTTCCTGACTCCACCCAGCTTTAAATGGGTACCCGGCTATGGACAGTGACTGATATTGTTAGAATGATAAGGATTTGAGCGCCTAACAGGCAGCCGCCTTGTATGCTTCCCAGGAAGCTGAGAACGTTTATGAGTGTTTTCTATGGGTCTGTCGGGGTAATAATAGATTGTAAAGCGCTTAAAGCCTGTAATTACGGGGGTAAGTGCTATCCAAATGCTCTCTATTAGTATTATTATTAAATGTAAATAAATGCATAATACACCGCTTCGCCAGTACAGTTATCTTAACG
Source organism: Peronia peronii (assembly GCA_039654565.1). Classification (NCBI taxonomy): domain Eukaryota; kingdom Metazoa; phylum Mollusca; class Gastropoda; order Systellommatophora; family Onchidiidae; genus Peronia; species Peronia peronii. The sequence goes on along the minus strand of JBCEWB010081291.1, from coordinate 1,777 downwards.
ATAGAAAGTGTCTGTAATATACTTAAATACTCCTCATCAAGTACTGAGAGCAAATCAAAAGACGATAAAAAGAAAAAAAAATTAAATGCCATCGCACACCTCCTTTTTCCTCTTCCTCCTCCCCCGCCCCCTCCTGTCGAATTTTGTGACCCTACCAGAGTTATTGCCCCTGTGGTCTACAATCCTCATGCAGTCATTGGCTTTCTCTCTCAGCACCCGACAGACCGGCTATTAATGAAATGCCGGAGCTTAACTGGGTAAAAAGTCAGTGCAACCATGCACGACTTACGTCAGCAAAACTACACTTTGCACCCTGTCAACTACTCACTCAATTGCTTGCTAACAACATACTCAATAACGTGTTAGCATTGCTGGAATATACAACCAAAAGGCGAGCGGTAAAAATGTACAGTATTGCTACTAACAATATGCTCGCATACTAACGGATCTCTTATAGTTAGCCCTCCAGGGTCAGAAGAACGCTGAAGTCATTTTACCAAACTTCATTAATTAAACTTCTTGATTTCTCATAGTGGCTCAGTCTGTCTTGAGATCTGCTAAAACGCCAAGCCCAGTCTGTACAGGCCACTGTTAGTTGACTTCTTTACTACCCAGAAAAAAATGCCGGGTTTACTTTGAGAGGACACAGCCGGACGCAACCGGAAGTATACCATAGAAAAGTGCGATAGTCTGGGGATGTCGTCACTTGTATGGGTCATATCTAATAAAGGCGGATCGCTCCATCATTTTGTTCCAGGATGATTGACAGTTGCATCAACAAGGCCAACACAGCGCCAAGTATCGTGCAAATGATGTGTTTTGTGTCTACTTTGTTCTGACGCTACTCATGGCATTTCACTGTTCTCCACTGTCCATTAAATGCCTGTTACTCTTAATAACAAATCAAGTTCACATTTTGTTTGTGTAATAACGCACATAAATATTCCTGTATATGATTATTAACAGGTAAAGGTTAATCAGAGTACCTCTCAAAATGGCAATATATGCACGTGTACGACATTAGATAAGCTCATATTATTAAATAAGCCCCGGATCTGCAATGTCTAGATGTTTGTGTAGAAGAACATGTTTCTCAGATAAGAAAAGTTCGTTTACTTTAGTACAAAGGTCCTTCTAAATAACTGGAGCTATCTATCTGTCCCCACCATATCCTTGCAAAATTTAAGTTTCTTTAAGGAAATGACTAAAAAAAAATAAATAAATAAAAATGTGGCCAGCCAAGGAACATGACAGAAAAAGTGTGTATTTCCTCAATTCTTTCATATGGTTTTCAGTCAACAGGTTTTGATTCTATGATGTTATAATACGCTTTCTAAGCCTGTCTTGTTTCAAGCGTAGATTTCCATCTAAATGCAGAGAACGATTAGAAATCGAAGTCGCTGCCTTTTAAGTAACATGTATAAATACCGTGGCTCTTATTCTGTTAGCTGCTTGACTTTGTCACAAAAACAATGGTTTGGCTATTGTCATGCAAATAAATAATTACAAGGAAAAGGAACGGAATAAGATTATTCTTAATACTGACTGGTTTCTAAGCTTATAGTCTTAGCTGAGTATCTTAATATAGGGCGACTTTCCAGAGAAGGATATGGGAAATAAAGAGCTATGTGGAGACATTCTGAATGATAAGATATAGATAAGCAGATAGACAGACAGATATTTACACAGACACAGACACAGACAGACAGATATAGATAGATAGATAGATAGATAGATAGATAGATAGATAGATAGATAGATAGATAGATAGATAGAT
>JBCEWB010081269.1:0-12839 GCA_039654565.1 Peronia peronii | reverse complement strand
TCTATCTATCTATCTATCTATCTATCTATCTATCTATCTATCTATCTATCTATCTATCTATCTGTCTGTCTGTCTGTTTGTCTTTCTGTCTGGTTGTCTGTCTGTCTGTCTGTCTGTCTATCTATCTATTTGTCTGTCTGTCGGTCTGTCTGTCGATATGCCTATCTTTTCATAGCCTATCTACCTATATCAGTCTATCTGTCTGTCTGTATAGTTTATCTGTTTATAATCCATCTCGCTTTATCAATTTGTTTGTCTAATCCAGCATTCTATTCAATAGATAAGAATCTCTATTGTTTTAATAACTGAATAACCATTGTTGCAGTAGTTGAGGCCTTCATCAGACAAAGATTTAATTTACAATGTATCACAAAATGTTCTCTTTCTCTTTCAATAGTAGAGTCTCGATTAAGCCCATCTCCCGGAAATTTCGTGCGTCTATTTTTAGAAGGGGGGGCTGATATCGAGCTACGCCCGCTTGCGTTCAATGATGGCGAATGGAAAAGAGTTAGTTTCGGGGTGAAGAACATTATGTTTTTTCAAGAATTCCAACTGAACAGAGATACACACGTACATAGATCTAAATCTATAACCTATCTATGGCTCTGACATCCCTTCTTCCCTCTTAATATTTTGTCTCCCAGCGCATTGAATACAGACTAGGACTTAGATCTAAATTACATAAAATGTTTATTAGTTCATTTGATAAGCCTTGCATTTTACGCATCTAGGTGATTTTTAAAAAAAATCATCTAGACTAGACTAGATCGAGATCGAGATCAAGATGTAGCAAGATCTAAACTCTTGATCGGTTGATAGACTTTTTGTAAACCAGCAGATCTAGATCTAGATCTGCTTTAATATGAGCTGAGGTCAGCCATAAAATGAGAAATGAGTGTAGTGAAATAAAAATTTGTATTATCGTTAGTTTTATATATTACGCATTTTCACAATAATTGTAATCGTGTTTGAGTTCAGTTAATTTGCTTTCCGTTTCACCGTTTGAGCATTATGAAGTAAGCTTGTTTTGTTAGCTTTACGATACCAGAACTGGAGAAAGATGAGAACAGTATAACCAAGATACAGCAAAACTCTGCTCACACAAGTATGACGTAACTAACACAATGCCTATTCAACATACTCTTGTTCACAAGACTTAGATTAGGCCCACTGTTTTTTTTTAAACACTGTGGAAAAAAAAAAAAAAACCATGGATAACACCCTGAATATGTTGATGTGGTGTTGGGGTTTTAGTACAGTGGAACCTGGATGATAAATATTATATCTACACAAGTTCTCTTCCTGCACAGTTCAGTTCTCGTCCTTCTTTAGTTTTGTTATTTACACCTTGATATAAAGTATACCTTTGTATTAAGTATCCTCCCTCCTCCAACCCTCTCCCTTCCCAGCCCCCTTTCCCCACACACACAAACCCAACCCCTCACAAATTCCCGTTATTTGTGGTAGTTGGTTAGATAATCACCAGCAGTGGATAACATTAAACAACAGAATGACTTCGTGTCAGGCAGTGTGTGCTTGTCTGTATGTGCATGTCTGTCTGTTCGTGTCTGTGCCTTGTTTGTGGGTGTCTGTACGAGTTCTGTGGGCGGCATATTTCCGGTTCTGGTCCCTCTCCCACTCCTGACTGATCTCTGCGCTGAGCTGACATGACCCATTGAACCCATCCACTTGCAGATTCAATCCCCACCCTAATGTAACCCTTCATATCCGAGCCAGGGTGGTCTTGTGTGTGTATGTGTAGTTTTTGTTATTATTGCTGCTGCTGCTGTTGTTGTTGTTGATGTTGTTGTTGTTGTTGTTGTTTTAACACAATGATAACGTCAAGCAAACGTTACGTTCTATATACGTCTTTCAACTTCCTAATGAAGGTTATCTCGAAACAAGTAAGGACATATTTCATCTCAATGGCCGTGTAGCCGAAACACTGAGTCGGTACATCCTGAACTTAATACTGGTTCATGAATGAAAAATTATCTCTGCCATATAGTTGTTTCTTCATATGTACTATTGAAAGAAAGGAACGAAAAAAAAAAAGAACATTTCACTTTCTGTCCTCTTCTTTCCAGATATTCTTTCACGTCTATTTTTTCCTCGCCTTTTTCTCCTCATCCCTTCCTGTGAAAGTGATTATTTGTTTCAGTTATTTCTATGCCACTACTGCATTTTTGTTTTGTTATTGTTTTTGTTTCCAGTTAAGTTGTAGATCTGTCATAATCCGTTTTTTGTACCAAACTGCTATTAACTACTCCATAGTTCTCCGCAGTTGAAAACTTGGGTCTGCCTCAAGTTCGATACAAAGAAATAAACTGCAGGCAATCAAAGTTATTGCTTACGAATACAGATATGGGAGCTTATGAGATATGAGTTTACAGTTTTATCCTAAATCAGTCAAGTATAAACCCACGGGAGGGAATGGCCCAATCAGTAACAAGAGGCTCCACTCAGAGCTAGATACATCGAAGTGCTTCTTTTATAAACAACGCACTGATGCCGATACCAATGTTTCCTCACACCCTGCATAAGAAAACCCAAACATTTTTTTTTTTTTTTTTACGAAATGGCTAGCCGGACTTACTGACAACACCTGTCGTTCGGGCGATAGTATTATAATGTTAATTTTTCCCAGGAGCTGACAGTCATCCGTGGCAGAATGGATAAACGACCAGATTGACATTCCGATGAACCCGAGTTCAAACCTCAGCTATGCTATTTTGTGTGTGTGTGTTTTTTTGTTTTTTTTTTAGTAATAAAAATTTAATGTGTGTATATCTGACATAGTTTTTATAATTGTACAATTTTAAGGGATTAATCAAAGGAGATGCTTTTGCTAAATACATCTTGCATACGTTATCTATCGAGAGTGAAGAGTTCATCTCCAACTCCAATGCGTCCACATCTGTAGATCTGTATTACTTTCTTTTCTGTTCCTTGTAACGTTTGCGTGTTTGTGTCTTCTCGACAGAACGTTTGTTTTTTTCGTTGAAGGAGATAAACTGTCATGTAGAATGGAATGATCTGGATCTAGATCTAGACCTCATTCAGTGTTTCAAATATTTAAAAAAAAAAAAAAAAAGATCGTCAGGCTTGATGATAAAACTAGACCATCATTTACTGATTAGCATATTTTTAGCTAAAAGTGTTTACGCACATACCTCTCACCCCCTCTCAAAGGAACAATGACACGGACACAGACATTCACATGATAATGACACGGACTGAGTGTCCGAATAGACTTCGAGACTATACGGGCTTAAGTCAGGCTAGCCATGGCCTTTTTTTTTATAATGATTATCAGATTTTTAGAATTTCTTTTAATACAGATTTTGGAAGGGGGTGTTCATTTAATAGAACAAATTATAACAGTACAGTTACAGCTTTTTTTCGCCCTTCTGTTAAAAGCTCACAACCAATTTGCATCATCGTCTTAGGTCTAACGTAAATGTCTTCACCTTAGGTCATATATAATATAACGAAATCACGTACATATTTCTCGCTAGAAAATCTCATATTTCGGGCTTAGATTAATGTTAATTCATGCTATATTGGTTCATCTGTCAATACTCTGCCTTCCTCTGTCAGATACATTTGCAATAACCCACCCATCCACTGCTGTTTTGTACGATCAATTCATCTATCTGTCTGTTTATCTGTCCATCCGTCCATTCGTCCATCCGTTCGTTTGTCCGCCCGGCCGCCTGCCTAACCGTCCGTCCGTCCGTCTATCTGTCCGTCCGTCCGTCCGTCCGTCCACCCAGCCATCCAGCCAGCTATCTATCTATTTATCTATCTATCTACCTATCTACCTATCTATCTACCTATCTACCTACCTACCTACCTACCTACCTACCTATCTATCTATCTATCTAGCTAGCTAGCTATCTGTCCGTCTGTTTCTCTGTTAGTCTGTCTATTTGTCTGTCTATCTTTGTGATTTTATTATGATGAGGATATGTAAGTCATGGATAAATTATATCTGTAATGGGTATAAATAGTGATGAAAAAGGCAATGGCCGGGATAAGAAGTACACCGACTATGAGGACTCCGCCATTGATAAGACCAGATGTAGGGATATCGTAGTACAACAGAACAAATTTTTAACATCAGAACAATAATGGAAAAATACCTCCAACACTAACAGGAGCTTTATCATGTGTTCATCGACTTTAAAAAAGCATTCGACAGGGTCTGGCACAAAGCATTATAGGCAACAATAAATCTATATAACATCAATGCAAACCTGATAAAGATCACAGAAAACAGCCAGGCCACAAGTGCCGTATTCTACAAAAACAACATTGGAGATTGGTTCAAGACAACACTTGGAGTGCGGCAAGGCTGCCTACTCTCCCCCACCCTCTTCAACATATTTCTCGAGAGAATCATGACAGAAGCCCTTGAACAACATGTAGGAACAATTAGCATAGGAGGAAGAAACATCACAAACCTTCGTTTTGCTGATGACATAGATGGTGTTGGGGGAAGCGATCAAGAACCAGTCAACTTAGTAAATCGACTTGAAAAGGTCTCCTCAGATCACGGCATGGAAATAAGTGCAGAGAAAACAAAAGTAATGACCAACAGCAACTTCACAAACAACATCAAAGTCAAAGATCAAAATCTCGAGAGTGTCACAAGCTTTAAATACTTAGGGTCAATCATTTCAGACAAAGGATCAAAGTCCGAAATACTCTCCAGAATAGCACAGACCACAGCCGCGCTAACCAAACTCAAACATATCTGGAGAAATAGGAACATCGCCCTAAGCTCAAAGGTCAGGCTTATGCACTCCTCAGTGACATCAATATTCCCATATGCATGCGAATCCTGGACCCTGACAGCAATACTGAGAGAAGAATAAGAGCTGTTGAGATGAGATGCTTCCGTAAACTGCTTAACATCTCATACAAAGACCAGGATGCCATGAAGAAGTGAAAAGATGCATAAGAAGTGTGATCGGCCCTACACCGATCTTCTATCATTGGTCAAGCAACGCAAGCTGAAATGGTATGGCCATGTCACCTGTTCCTAAGGCCTTGCTAAAACCATCCTGCAAGGCACTGTGCAGGGAGGACGAAGGAGAGGCAGACAGAAGAAGAGATGGGAGGACAACATCCGAAAATGGACAACCATGGAGCTGCGGGACACACTGAGGGAAGCAGAGAGCCGGGACGAGTGGAGGACATTCGTTGTCAAATTAATGTCAGAGGCGACCCAACGGATGACAAATCTACGGGAGCATGATGATGATGAGGGATACTCAGATATACCTGTGTGATACTATGATTGTTGAGGGAGGTTTTGTGTGTGTGTGTGTGTGGGATCGGGGCTGGAATGGGAACGGGATTTAGGAGGAGGAGGAGGAAGAGGAGGAGGTGTGTGTGTGTGTGTGTGTATACATACGTGCGTGCGTGCGCGCGCGTGTGTGTGTGTGAGAGAGAGAGAGAGAGAGAGTGTGTGTGTGTAGAGGATGCACAGTCTCGTATCAATCGAGTGCAACAGAATTCACCATTATCCTGGGAAATTCCATCGACCCATGTCCTTGGCCTTGCCTCGGCCATAAGTTTTCCTCTCTTCCTGGTTTGATCCTGTTACGGTGGGTAGGAAATTCATGACTAAATCTCTTCGTTGTGAGCCTATTGAACCTAGAAGCCCTCCAAGCAATAGCAGTAGTGAGTAGTTATAATAATTTATTAACGTAGAAAAGCTCCTGACGTACTTCTGTGTTGGGTTTTCTCCCGAGACCTTGTGTTCTACTACTGTGAGGTATAGATCTAGACGTATATTATAGATAGAAGCGGTGCCTCCAGACCCTCATCATACCAGGCGTCTAGATCTATCGTTTTCAATTTTGTCATTTCCCGTATATCTTTTTCCTCGAATTTTTCAAAACTCAGACTCATATATGAAGGCCCTGTTGAATTTTTGCCAACACGGCATTAATTTTTTACCAGGGGAAACTATTCGTCAAAGACCCGTGGAAATTTAATATAAGTTTGCATAGACCCGTCTTACTCGACTGCAATAAAATACAAGTGTGTATAGTCTTCAGACCTTCATTATGATATACGCATGGGTCTATCGTTTTCAATATGTTATCGTCAGTACCCTTATTTTCAAGCAGATCTACATCTTAACGTTGTTTGTGCAGATCCTTTTTCTGATAAGTAATCTGAAATCTGACATGCTTCACGGGCCGTCATACGTCGTATACCGTCACAATCTTCTTCCATTCTGATCTCTGTGCTGTCTCAACCAGTTTTCTCATGCTCTCTATTCCTGCTTTTTGGCCTCTCTCATGATAGTTCTTTTAGGTGTCTTTTTCGATCTACCCTCTTTCTTCTGCCTTCAATTTCCCAGCTCAGCGCTTGTTTTGATATTCTGCTGTCTTCCCTTCTACACGTGTGGCCGATGTAGCACCATCTTCTGTTCTTAATTATTTTTGATATGTGAAACTGCTTTGAAATGTTCCTTATTTCTTTTGTTGTTTTAAACTCATTTCATTTAATGCACATAATTTTCCGTAGACATTTGTTTTCAAAGCCATTCAGCCTCCTTTCTATTCACCTTGTCATTTTCCAACTTTTGCAGACATATTTAAGCGTTGATAAAACATTTCAATTGAATATTCCGAGCTTCGTTTTTACTGAGATCAATTTGAAGTTCCAGATCTTACTTAGGTTTCTGAATGCTGTAGCAGCCTTTCCTGTTCTGATGTTGATTTCTTTTCTTGCATCTCCTTATTGATCTAGACAGCTTCCCAAATATGTAAACTGGCTGACTTCCTCAATCTCTTTCCTTCCAGTAAGTAATACAAGCAGGTAAGTCAAAGTAGTTTATTCTGGTGACATATTACTAGAACCTCATACCCAACATAAAAAAGATGCTTGCGCAAGGATAGAAATAGTACAAAGAATACAGTGGACGTGCCAGTTAAATAACATACCAGTCTGAGAAACAAAAGACTACCATATTTGTCCGGACATGTAGTAACCGATTTTTTAAGATTAATTGATAAGAAATTATTCAGTCATTTTTTTATTTTCTCTAAAGAATTCAGTTAATGTCAAAACAGATCTAGATAATATCTGACTTGCAGTTTCTAAAGACCACAGAAAGGCGGGAAGTTAATATGTTTAATTAAAGAAACATCTCAGATCTGACTTTAAAAAGCAAGGTGGGGATAGAAAGATCAGTTAGATCTATTTGCCCGTCTTTCTACCCTTCCCCCCTCCCCCCCCCCCCCTCTTTTTATATAGAAATTTGAAGATTTCCTCCTCTCTTTAGGATAATATCAGCTTCGCTATCATGTCTATCGGGAGGTCTTCGTTGTTTACAACCGTCAGCTCTACCTGGATCCTATCCTCACTGTACAAACAATAAGGCTTTCAAATGACTCTGACTTGGTCGTTTAAAAAAAAAGTGATTTTTAAAGATCTCTTTTAAAAATCTCTTTTGTTTAACGTTTCTGATTTGGAGTATTTCATTGCCATCGCACTTTTTTCTTTTTCGAAGGAGAATGAGGAAGGGATAAAATCAATAACATTAATTCAGAAGTAGAGATATGGATGGCTCTAACCTGAGTTTTATACCCCCTATCAGGTCATGGGTAGGAGACCAATAGGGAAGTATAGTTCCTCTCCCCACCTGTGTTCAGCCGCCCTTCCCACAGCAACCACAACGTTCGCCATCTGCTGTAACATGAAGTAATGGGCCCGAGGACATTCAAGTGAAATTATTCAGGATTGATTTGGGAAATGAAAAAAAATCCGCTTACTTTGGTATCCTATTAAATTCTGGTTTTTAAAATATACAAGTAGAAAACCAACGGCATTCGTCGGGACTGGTTATTAAATATGCAGCTTAACTGGGTGGGAAAATAGAACGTGGGGATGGGGAGGGGGAGGTGAGGGGGTATGAATTATTAATGTAGTGTATGTACATCGTAAGACATCGAAAATGCAACTTTCAAATATGATAACTAGTTTTCTCGCACAATATTGGAATAATATAAATAATATCTATCATAGAGTGAGTTCTCACAAGAAATAACAATGGGCAAAAATGAGTATAAAATACAAGACAAAGAAAGCAAAAAGATCCTTGACATTTTTTTCACTTTGACCTTAGGTAATTTTACTATGAGCATGTATAATCGGCATGTCTATCTGATTATTCTGTCTTTGGAAACATGCTAGGGTATCTGGTTGCCATGAAACGGCCGCCGTCTTGGGTTTTGCCCTGTTTTTCAAAATCTTCCTCCTTCATTACTCCCACACCAAATCGTTTCAAATTTTGCATGTCATTTCTAACATCTAATATCTAGAAAACTACAGGAGGGAATTTGAGTTTTTTCTTTTTTTTAATAGTTCTTTTTTATGAATTTTTGAAAATGTCATATATCAAATTTGTACAAAATTCGCATTTTCATTCATTATTTTTTTTTTCTCAAAAAGTAAAAGATATACAATGAAAGGCTTCTGCAGTTTTGTTTATTATGTCAAGAAAAGTATGCTTGCCAAATATGATAAAAATTGTTGATCAGTTTTGGAGTAGGTAAAAAAATGAGGCAAAAAACAGAGTTCGGAGAACAAAACGCGAAAAATGAAATCTTGCGACAATAAAACATATTGAAAAATCTTCAATCTGCACAAAACTCTACAATTTGGCAGAGGGGACATCAAAGTAGCCATAGGCTATGAAATATGAAGTCATATCTCTGTAATGTCTCCTTAGGGGGGGGGGCTTGTTCGTGGGTCTCAAATGTGGCTTTAGCGCCTAAGTTTACTCTTTAATAAGCTAATATGCTCTTGTAGAGACATTTCCTTCCTTTCACTACATTGAAGCTAAATGAATAAGCTCCCCAACCAAAGCAGTAATTTTTTTGTAACAGTAGAAATCCTCACAAGACCCATGTTGAATTCAGCAGTTGCTATTAAGAACAGTTGAATAAAAGAGTTGGCAGTACCATTCTCTCCCTCAATTTGATAGGGAATTTTGCTGAATTTTGACTTCTCTCATCTGTTAAAAAAAAAAAAAAATGCAATAAATTATTTTTTTAGTTATAGGTACATTCTGGGCGTACAGTCTGGTACAGAACTGATTTCTCTTTCTAAAAATACAAATAACGAAAATCCACAATTTGATCCGAAACTGGCCGCCGCCCCGCCCCTTAAATTGAGACAGGAAAGGCCACCCTTCTGCAATCAACATACAAACAGTACACACACTCTACAATCCTCCAAGCTAACCGGATCTCTGGTAACTGTGGTAATCTTTATTATGCGACATGAAACGGCAATAGCCATGACAGTAGGCTAATCGTCATCCCAGAATGAAGTTGTCCTAACCACAGCAGATTTTATGTTACAGTTGGAGCAATTTAATTCAGGGTCGTCGCAATGTCGAAGAGGACGCTATTTCTTTCTTTTAGAAAAGGAGGGAAGCCCGGGGGATTACGGGGGAGGTGGAGGTGGGGGGGGGGGGGGGGGGAAGAATTCCTTTCAGTTCAGTTTTCTCGTCTCCCTGTTTGATTATTGGTTGTTTGATTCAGTTGCTGTTCCGTCTCCCCAGGTCAAGCACAGAGACCGTTATCTCATATTCTGTCGGCAGTCAGGGCCCGCGCTGTGAGAGCCGACGCAACAACAAAAAAACATTTACAGATAACATTCCATCATTCACAGATACTGGGTGGCATTTGTCTTTCCTCGACTGAATTAGCGTTGAAACGTTGATCAAAGCATACATGTATGTTATTCTTCTCAATGGTCGTTGTTAGAACGACATTACTGGCACGTGCTATCTTAGATCGTTAATTTGCTTAAGTCACTGTCCTGGAATATTTCTTTCTAGAGTCAATAGTATTACTAAATACTAATGCAAAGAGACATTGTGAATTCTCATGATTTTAATGCTTCAAATCCTTCATTTGCTTGATTTGGGCATATCTTTGCTCCTCCGCTTTTACAAAATGGTTGATTCCAAATAGTTACGCCTGAGTTACGAGAGTCAGCGCGCCCATGTGTTGATGACTAATGTTATCCAGAGTGAAAAAAAAAAAAGGCCAAGAATTATTGTGTTTGTTTATTTGAACTCTGAACTGCATTTGTGTCGTCATAGATTCACTAAGATTACCAGACACTGACCACATTACAGACCTCACCATAACCCGGGCGGCAACCTGCGCCGCTCAGCGGGACGAGTGCCCTAGCAAGTAGCATACAGCCGCGCACATCGAGTGCCGCTCTTCGCGTGGGACGCTCGCAGGTCTAGAATTGAAAAAATATTATTACTATTACAAACAGAAGATTTTAACTTTTTTGCATGGAATTCGGCAGATTCAAATTGGAGGGAAACAGTGAACAAAAATTACGGACTTAAACGATTGCAATGGCACGCCGCCATCTTGGATTTTGGCTTCTCTTAAATGGTTGTTTTTGACATGTATCTCCTCCTCCACATATCAATGGAACATGATAAACTTGGTCAATTTCTTGTTTGGCATACAATCGAAAAAGTTACTTATTTTCAGCTGTCCATATGGAAAAAAAAGATTGTAAAGGAATTTTTGAAAATGTCATGAAGTGAAATTTAACATTTCTTCTTTTGCATAACAAAAACTTATATTTCTCCAGAACTTACCAACAGAATGGAACAGGCATGAGTAAGTTTTTTGGTTCTGTTATAAAGATGATGCATGCTTATTTTCGTAAGAATCGGTTCATAAATAAAAAGTTGATAGTAAAAGGCGACAAAAATTTGAGTTTTGATAGAAAGGCGTTTCGTTGTTCTTATTGTTGTTTTGTTTGTTTGTTTGTCAGTATATTTGTTTGTTTGTATGTTTGTTTTTTAAAGAAAAAAATACACTGACAGTGAGAGTTTTTGTTTCGCTTTTAGCCTCAAAACAGACCGTGTTTTCAGATGCCATCTCTCTCTCTCCATGACTTTTGGTGGAGGGGAGGGGGTCGAATTTTGCACCCTATCCCCGTAAGTCCCATAAAGGTCTCATAAAGTCACTTTTGGGTTCTTGAGGGCCTGTTTGTGACCTCCATATCTTTCCCTATCAAGATCAAGATGTCTGGACCTTTACTATAGAGGATAGTCCACAACAGTAACTGTGCTCTGAAGCAGCCTAAATAAAAGAATATTTCACTCTTAAATAGGTGGTGGTCACCGTATGTCCATCCCTGGCACTGGGACTTAAGATATTGCTAGAAGGGGTCATAATCAAAGTACATGAATACATCTTTGCCTGTATCCAGTCAAATAGTGATGATTTACCAATGCATATAACAACCAAAGGGAGCCAAATTAACAGTAAGAGGCCGAGATAATCCCAGTCAAGGGAAATGAAAGGCCCAAACAAAATTGAACTTAACAGTAGGCCGGGACATCTATTGAATGACCATAGATCAAATACGTTAGAATGGACATATCCACTTTTTAAAACTATTTTTATTCCCAGAAAAGGCAAAAGTTTTTAACAGAAAACAAAAACACAAAGCCGATGTTTTAAAAAAAATTCTTTTTAGCAAAAACCATATTTCAAAACGCGCTGCTCCCCCTCCTCTTCTTCTTAAGCTGGGGGGGGGGGGGGGGGGGGGGGGGAGGGGGTGATAAAGGGAAGGGGAAGAAGGGGTTCATGTCAGTTTTGTTTTACTGCCACCTGTCTGTTGGTTGTTTGTTACACCTGCTGTTCTGTCTCCTCAAGCCAAGAACGAAGAAGTTATCAGCAAATTTTGTCGGTGGTCAAGATAATTCTGCAACATCAACACGGCGTTCCTGGATACATTTTTTTTTCATTATCTCTTTGGGTGAATTAATGTCAGAGCTTTATCCAAAGATATTTAATTTTTACTGTAGTTGTTAGAATGACGTGCCTGTCACAGCCCATCTGAGACGGTTAATATCATGCTTAAATAGTAGTTATCCTGGAATATTTCCTTCTAAAGCCAAGAACAACACGGAGAAGAAATGTAAATTCCCATGTTTTTTCTTTTGTAGTGCTAAAAGCAGATATTATTCCTACAAAAGCACAATATTACACTATTAAGAACTATCATAGAAAAAAAGAAAATAACTGTGTTTTATGATGTACAATTTCATTTCTATCATGATTCACAATCAGGCTTTGATTTTGTTTTGGTTGTGATACGATAATAATATGTCATTCTTTTTCCATTATACCATTTCTTTACACAGAGATGAGTCAACAATACGATCTATATCGCCAAGAGCTGTGCTGTCGAAACAAAAATGCTGTATTAAGATTTTTTTTTTCCTGTCACCTTTGCATAATGAGTCATGCTGGGGCGTGACTTGCAATATATTCGATATACAGTTATCTTACTCCTATCCTATTATACTAGTCCTAATGGGGAAGGTAAGGCGGGGAGAGGCGGATGGCCGTGGTGTTAAGAGTCGGCGAAAAACCTACATGATGGGTTCGAAATTCGAATCCTTCAGGAGAATGGAAAAGATTCGAAGATTAGACTCTGCATTTTCTTTTTCAATGGTTCTAAAATCCCAGGTTTCATGGCTCGGGAAACCCGACACCTAAACTTCTCGGATAAGATGAGCATATTCGGAGACCTCGTGTGTACGATATGCACGGTAAAGAACCTTTGACAGTTCAAAATTGGACGAAGAGTAAACAGAGACACTGCTGTCCGGGTAAAATTTCCAAGTTCTTAATTTCTACCCACAAATATATATATATATATATATTTGTGGGTACTTAAGTACTTCGAGCGAGCTCTTTTATATTGTTATGTCTATGCACGCCAACCCACTGCAGAACCACTGCGGTTGCCTGTTGGCT
>JBCEWB010081258.1:0-12839 GCA_039654565.1 Peronia peronii | reverse complement strand
CGTGGGGTTGCTGTTGTCGGTTGTCACAGTCGGCGTGGCAGGCTTGTCTGAGGAGGAGAAGAAGGCAAAGAAGAAATTTTGTCAGGAGCTGGCTGGGGACATAATGCGTCTTCTTTCTGATTCTTTTTTGCTGGAGAAAACCTCATCGAGAGTCGTAATGATTATGGTTATAGAAATCCACAGAGAAGAAGTAGTAATGTTGAGGGTTTAAATTTGGCGAGAGTGTGTGCCTCTCTAAGATGTTGATCCTGAAATATTTAAAAGTTCTTTTTTTTTTTTTTTTATAGTTTTGTTTTTCTGGAGAGGAAATTATGTTAGTATTTTTTTCATTCGTATGTTTCCATTGACAGCTACATCTAGAAAAGCGGTTCTTAATCTGGGTTGGATGATACTGAGCCCGTTGCTGAAGGCCGAGTTCGGTGAATACACATATCAAACTTTCGGGGTTCAATACCGTTATGAAGATGATGAACAACTGACATAGAGTTTGTCATGCCTTCAAGAAATCACTTTACTCTAACGATAATGTAATTGTGTATGTGTCAATCGACCGATAACATGGTGAAGGGGTTGCTAATTTTCGTTTGCATTTCCATTTCTCTCCAAATAACATGTTGTACACTGTAAGAGGAAACTTTTCTTCTTATGTTACCTTTAAGCCGAAACTATTATTTCTAAAACATGAATGAATGTCATAAAGGGAATTCCGATATTTCAGTAGTTGTTTCTACGGACACTTTTAGTTTTTAGAGTTAAGACCTTGACACTTACCTACAAACTTTTGTGTCCGGGAAACACTTGATGCAGACTGACCGGTGTCGTCGGTAACTTTACAGGTGTAAGTATTTTCTCCTGGTGAGGACGAGGGTGGCAGATATGTGGATGCTGTCTGACCCGTGATGACCCCGCTATTGTCTGTCCATTCAAAGGTCAAGCTGCCTGTTGTCCCGGTGGTGTCACAGGTCAAGGTCACTGAAGTGCCAGTCTCCACTGTCTGCGGTGATGTGCTGCTAATACTGGGGGCGGGTGGGGCGGCTGAAACAGACAATGTGTATTATTGTAATATTATCATGTTGTATATCATTAACGATGTATAGGCCAGCAGTATTGCCCAAAGAGGTGATGTGGGCTTATAGGACACAAACAGATTATTTAGGCTATTATGATAGAGGCCTACTCATCGCTAGAGATGTAAACACCACACCATCATCACCACCACCGATCCGTAAACGCCTAACGCCCGATTATTTTTTCTCTCCTGCAGTGAATTTCACGAAGGGATTAGAATGGAGTCATAAATACAAACAACAAGATGAAAAGGATTTTCGTGTATAGTTCAGAAAGGATCGTGGGTTAATAGTGTTAGACATTTTGTCCACAACACCCGCACAAACCACACGCAAATAAATGTGTGGCAGCTTTGAACACTGTGCACCAAGCGTGCCTTAACTTCGACTCCTTACCAGTGGCTCGGCCAAGGTTAAGAGGTCAGATCACACTTTACCGTTGGCCCACCGGCATCGCGCGCTTATGACTATGGCAGTACGCAAATGTCTTGTATTTCGACATCAAAACAAATGCAATAAAAGCAACATGACACGTTAAGACAAACTATGAACATGAAGATGAAAGTTTGGCTTTTTTCTGTAGTATAATTTTTAATAATATATTTCAGGTCTGGGAGACGATTTCACTAATAACAAAATAGGGGAAAATACTTTTTATCACATAAATTCATTCTTCTATCTCAAGTTATTATATTTACAGAGCCAAGAAGCCTCTTTTAAATTATACGTTTAGAAAGAAGAAGAATTTACCTTTCAAACAGTAGTAATTAAAATCCCATGTCAAATCTGGTTTAATCACAATCAGCTGTTTAAGTGTTGTAATCCTCTAAATTACCCAGGCTGATGGTTGGGATTGTCTAACAAATGCTTGTCCTCGCACACATACATGTATAACACTAATTCCTACACTCTTAATATTGCATCAACTCACATATCACGACTATCACGATTTTAATCACAGTTCACAGTATACAGCTCTTGCCAGAGGGGCCATACAATTGAGATAAATTCTGTTAAAATTTAATTAAATGTTTTGAAGCTTGTCTGTTTTTTTTTCTTTTTTGGTGGCACTAGTGCTTGTAGTTGTGGCGTTGTTTGCATTCATCACTGTTTTTAAATGTTCTTCATTTTTTATTGCATGCGCTCTCTTTTCTAGTTTTGAAACTGTTGAATGTATAAGCCCCTGTTCACCTAGTAACCCCAGTCCAAATCTGTGTTGTTCTATGAATGGAATGCAATGATTTTTCTAGAATGTGATGTTTAGGAAGAATGTGTTGAGGAAAAAATCTACGATAAAGTTTCATATCATCGTTAACTGCTGTCTCTGTAAAAGTTATTGTATTTTCCTCTACTGGCTGCGTGTGTGAAATAAGAGAATGTACTTTATTAAATGCTTCGTTTATGCTGTTGAATTGTTCCCTGAGTTGAAATGCTTTGTCTGTAATAACTGCGCTGTCCGTGCATTCAAGTGCTTTTGTTCTAACTTGTGCTGTATGTGAGTTGTTGGTAAACTTTGCCTGTAAAACAGCGATGTCAGTGATTGCCGATGAAACTTCTGCTGTGATATGCCTGAGGTGTGATGTTATTTGTAGTAAGAATGTTGTCCAGAGTGCTGCAGATAGGATCACTTCGTGGTGTATGTTCACATTTTTCTATTCCTGCTATTTCACGTTTGACTGTTTCAAATTTAGATTTCCACGTGTGGAAGCAACAATTAGGTAACTTTGAATAAAATCAGGTTTTGATTTTAAATTTCGATATTTGAGCCAACTACTGCCGAACTTTTTGAAACACTTAATTTCTTCATTTCTGCTAGTTTCTTCAGCATAGACAAGCTTATCTGCAGCATTCCCTAGTAGTTTTGATGTTTAAGTGTGATCCCCAGCAGACAGTGAAGGTAGGGTGGTGCTACTTTATGCAAAGGAATGTTGAGTATTGGTGGATGAATGCAGTTGATGTATGAGGATGCCTGTTTCTTTATGCCCTAACCATGAAGAATATATCTCTGGTAATCGCTATGGATCTCAGTTAAGGTTCTGCGTGGCGCATCACATTTTGGCTCAAAATTGATCTCACTTTTCTTCATGAGACACCACAGACAAGGATAGGTTCATGTAACGAACAATGATTATGCATGTTGGGTTTACGCGAATATGTTTTGTGAGCGATGTTTAGCAGATCGCAATTGAGTATACGGGGTCCATGCAAGTGTGCGTTGTGAGCGTACGTATACTGGCCCGTGGAAATACTGGGTCACCGAACGTATCTGAGATACTCTCTAAGCATTTTGTACGGGATGGTTTTTAGTCAGACCTTGTGTGTGTAGTACGTCACGTGTGTGCGCGCTACGTCACCGTTTTGTGTGTGGCGGTAATTGTGGTGATGACTTGTATGTTCGAAGGAGTTCGAGATGCCCACTACGTCACGGTTTTATGTGTGCGATAGTGGTACTGAGAGCTTGTAAGTTCGAGAGAGTTCAAGACAAGCAGCAGCTGGTGTCTATCCAAGGGCTCAGCCGGAGAGGAAGAGAGAAAGAAAGTGCAATGCAGTGAGTGCCGTATGCTTCGGAGTTAGACAGCTGCCCTGAAGTTTATATTGTAGCCAAGCACCTGCAATAAATTCTGCATCATTTCAACGTCGAGGATTCCTGTTCTTATTTCTCCGTGACTGCGTGCGTCTCGTCCGCATTCACCGCCTGATTACCGCTTACAACGTCACAACTAACACCCATTCACATTCAAAGTTCGTGACAGTTCCACACGCTCCAGAAAGGCCATACATTTCAGTCAAAAACTCATCAACAACACCAGCACCAACACCATCATCACTACCACAAACACCACAAGAACTTACAAGTATAGAAGAAGCCCAGCATACAGATTACGTACAGAGAAAATTAGCCATCTCAAAAGACAACATTATACAGTGTAAAACAAGAGGCCAACCAACATATCTCATGAAAGTGACAAAACAAAGAAAATCCTCAGCAGACGTAACCTCATCCACACGCAGAAAATTGAAAAAAACTTAGATATCATGTAGCAGGACCATCAGGCGAAGCACTTCAGACACAACACTCGTAATTTCCAAAAAGAAAGACTGATTTTTTTTACCCTTCCAAGATTCCTTCTAGATTTTCAATCGATGGTAGTGGCGTTGGTGGTTTGTTTATTGGGCCGGGATTTGCTATGGGAGATGTGGAACTATCTGTTGTATCTGGCCTCTCCTTGATTGGCGTGGACTGAGTGATGGGAGGTGGAAGATCTGTTATTGAACAATTAATTGTAATGTCTACCGATTGGTCCTGTGAACTGTCTGCATGTGCTTCATCTGTTGTCTGTGTTGCACCTAAAGTAAATGTGTCTGATGTTTTAAAAGAGAGCGCATGGTCTGTTGATGTTGTTGCGTTGGTTGTTTGTAAGGATGTCTGCGATACTCTAATGTTCTTTAAGAAGCCCCGTTTCTGCTCTAGGTAAGTTTTGCATGAAGAACATTCCTCAATCGAGAGGTTGGAATTAAAACACGTTCATTGTCCTTTGGATAATTCTGCTATGTCTCTTGCTGTTTGAACTAAAGAAGGATTCTTGCTCAGTCTCTTCTTAATATTGTAGATTCTGCTGATGCATTTTATACATATGAAGCGGGAATGGCAGCCTTCAATATCTCGGCTGATGTTAATGTTGAAATACAGCATGAGTTCTGTCACATATTTGTCACATTTTTGTTTCAAATGGTTTTGTTTTATCAGTTCTTTAGTACTTGCGCGTCCACCACACGCCCTACACATTTCATTCACAAAGACATTGTGGTCTTCCACTGAATGCGCCATAATGAACAGAATCTAAAGTGAGATCGCGAAGGAGTAAATGAAAATGATCATAGCTCACATTCGAATTTAGACATGGGTACAGAATTTTCACACGATGTAGAACTGATCTTTGATGTTTCAGTTACGTAAAAAAAAAAATAAAAAATTTTAGGTTGTCAGCTTTAGTTACGAAATATTGATGGATGAATTACATATGCACTGTAATTTAGTCAGGATTTACATATCATTATAAAATGGATCTTATAACACAGATAAAAGTAACACACTAACCAAAACTACACTGGTAGAAACAGGAAAAATAGGAAAATGCACTGGTGGTCACAAAACGATGTTCACTTCGAATATAATCTCAGAATAATGAGCCAAAAATGTGATATCACGAAAGAACCACCCAGCGGAGCAAGGCAATTATGAAATCTGATACGGCGGGCGGGGAGTTTCCCTCAGGTGTCCGATTGACCGGTGATTTATTGCGCCCCGACCGGGGAACTAAAGCACACTGAGGGCCGTTTTGCAGAGCCAAATAATATTTCCTTTCAAATGCACTACTGCTAGGTGGAATACACTCTTGAAAGTGCTGCCGCGTCGTGCAACCCCGACACAAAGAAAGGGACGCGTTACTGCTGGGTTAGATCTGTGCCTGTAATGAGCCTTTGTTCTTTGCGTTGTTTGTAGGCCTATGTGCCTGTTCCAGGAACCCACATCCACATCATGTCTTTCTCCTTGCTCTTCCCCAGAAGACATAAACAACCTGAGGTAGACGTAGATCCAGATTTTAAAATCAAAATTAAATAAGCTTCAGCAAATCAGAATAAATAATAGCTTTTGATTGAAGATTATGTATCTGAATAGAACTTTGTATTGTTATCATCAGCTTTATCTGTGACAAGGCATTGGTCTAAATAGATATGCTGAGCTGGAATTGAAACGTGGGCCTAGGATTCTTCCACGGTAGGCTGGACAGAGTGAAGCGACTGTTCAGAACTGAATTCGTGCAGGAATCGACTCCCGCCATATGAGAAGTGGAATTGTATTTTATAGTTTTTCGGATGGGTAAATATTATGTCTACCATATTTCTTTTTTCCCTCATTGGTTGCTGTATTGCAGTCATGCACACATAACCTGTGCCGCAACAGCCACCCATGTTGAATGAAATGTTCACAGTGTAATATGTTCCAGAGGGTAGACAAAGGAACCTATTTTTCCTATAATATGTAAGACAACGGAAATGACCTCTACAAACATGACGTAACGCAAATGCCACCCCCTCTCACAACCTTATAGAAACCCGCCATTTTCAGACGGATAGCAGGACTAAGGACAGGACAATCCCAATACCACATGTAAAAAGTATTGTTGAAATTGCCTTTTCCAGTTTGCTGTCCGTCCGGCCATGTCTTGTCTTAGGAGGTACTCATTTAGCGTAAACAGGACTTTCTCTGCATAGCGTGTTGAAAGACAACAATCGAGTTATCTCACTTTGACGGCATCATGAATGTCCGTCAGTTGTTGGCCATTAACGTGAGGGATAAGAGAGGAAATCTTTTGGAACAGACCTCGTCTGCTGGACAAGATCGTGTGCTTGGTAGAATACGATACAGAGCTCAAATGAAAACCGGTTTCACATCTCCAGAGCGGCCATACTCTGTAAAAATGGTTCTTAAGTTTCAATTCAACTGCATAAGAGTATCTCCTCTCTCTTCCACCTCTCTGCCCTGGCGATTAATATTTGTCTATATATAGGTTACTATTCGTTACATTTTTCATTTTCAGCACCATTGTTCAAATACAAAACCTTCCCATATTTGTCGATGGGGGCGAATGGCATAATCAGAGGGTGTTTTACTGGTCACATTGAGTTCGATGAACTCACGGGTTCTGTTGGATTTCTCTAGTTCCTAAGTCAACATTGCCTTGAGTGCAGGCCGTCATAAAATTATGATTGTGATAACACTGGTCAACAGATTTCAATGTTTGTTTTTCTGCCACCTATGAAACAGTGCACATGTTTTAAAATAATTCTAGGTAACTTCAGATCTGTAGTCAGATTTGAGACAGAAGGTCAGGTTTGTAGGATATTCAAGGTTCCCATTTTAACTTAGTAATTCTAACTGGAAATGAAATTAAACACCAATCACATTTTTTATTACTTATTTTAGACATTTTAAGATGCTGAAAAAGTTGATAGACATCCATAGATAATTATCAAGGCAACATTAGAATTTGTAAATAAGTTAAACGTGATGAGGCTCTTGCATATTCGCTTGTGCGGAGAGACCGTTTTGAGTCGAGCAAACCAACGGTGATTCTCCATCATATTCAGGTTGAATTGCCTTGATATTAATATTTTGTTCTCTATAACCTTTATATCTTGATGAAACTGTTCACTGCGATCATCCCCGACACCCCCAAGACTGGAAAGAAAAAAATCAAGATGCGAGTGCAGAAGATGTACTTTGACATATTCGAGCTCCCGATTGACCGTATATTTTTAACAGACTTTCCATTACACCAGAATAATTATCCGCCTCTGTAGTTTCCCAGGTAGTTTTCGACAAGCAAACAGTTCTCGAATTTCAGGGTCTAGAAGTTATCTTGTTTTAGTTTTGCTTCAGTTTTTCTAGCATCCAAATCTGTCATGAGATATTAAAAGCCGTCTCCATTTCTGTCCATATACCTTTGACAGTTTTCATTATTCCCAGTTTCATATGAAGCAGAGACAGAAGCACTTGATGCGGATTTATTCAGGTATGTGCTGAACGCTGTTTTTGCCCCCCACATTATCACTACTCTCTGGTCATTGTTTTCTGGTATAAGAACTGGTATTATCACGATTATCCCAAAGGCATGAGAACACACTAAAATCTCATCTACAGTCCAGGTAGCAACGATTTACGTCGAGATCACCGCAAAAGCTCTAGCTATGTTTTGCGTACTGACACACTTTTAAGAAGCAGATCCACTGATCCATAAGTATCCTTAAACCTATTGCATTAGCCAATGGCACAAAGGCTTAGTGGACCATTGTATAACAGCAAAGTTTTCAAGCTTACCTTACTTGAATCTATAACAAACCTCCATTCATTTGGAACGCTATCGATCATGCCCAAACTCGTTCTTAAGGGCTTTAACATCATTACAGGAAAAAAGCCAGTTTCCATTTGATAACAGAGTACAAGATTCATTTGGCGACTACAAACACAATTATTCGGGTACCATTTCATTGCTGCAATCGAGATGAAAGTACCTCAACCTTTTCTTTGGTCAAGAATAGATCTCTGATGAAATCATTAAACTCTTCTTGATTAATCAAGTGGTGCATCTTTTCTTTAATTTCTGCTTCAAATTCATCTTTGCTATCATTTAACCGGACTGCAGGTGGAAGGGGTACAGGATTCGCTTCGTTATAAAACACTGGTTGCAGCGCTGATATATATATAGTGTTTTGTTGCTGAACAAAATGCATATTCGATATTGCAAAAAATGACAGTTTTTAGACATAAAATTGCAACAACAACAACAATAATAATAATAACAACAACAACAACAACAAAACAACAACAACAACAACAACATCAACAACAACAAAAGTGACGTGATAGAAAAAATGTTCAGATTTAAAATCTGCGTACCAAAAAACAGAAAGTAAACATTGGCTGCCAAATGATAAAATCTGTGTAGACCAATGTCGTTTACTTCACTCAAAAGCTAGATCTGTTTTATTTTTGGTTTTTATTTTTGTTTTATTATGTTTTGCTGTTGTGCATTTACCATAGCCTAGTATGCTTACTGAAATATTGTAACTAATTTTACATAATTATTTAATGTGCAAATTGTAATCATATTTGTTTTTCAAGTCAAGATGAAGGCATTTGTCTTTGTGTATTTTTTTTGCAGACTTCTCACATTGTATAACTAGATGAATGATGTAATACTTTCGGACTCCTGTACCAATGCTCTCAGCAGCTGGCCGTCTTGAAGAGGAGTGTCTAACGTAGCGTTACACAGGTGGCCTCGACGTCAGCGCTGTTGTCAGTCTCACTATGGTGACTACATCAAACATGCATCAGACCGTCACTCGCTACTCACCCCTGGGAACTTTCCCCTTAATTAACACCTCTCGCCGAGAAGCGGCCTTTCTTGGCTAACTTGCTTAATCCAGCCCTATACTTATACAAGCACTTCTTATTCCAAATCTTATCTGGTCACTGTGTAATTGATGTGTGGAACCATTTATCTATTGCTACCGTACCGGCACCACTGCTTAAATAACCACTGTCAACAACAGCAACAACAAAACAGCAACAACGATATCAGAATGACAACAATAACAGCGATAACAACAACTACATCAACAACGGCATGAATAATGAAAGCAATAGTAACAACTGACATCTATAATATAACAAGAATATCTAAGCTACATGGCACTAGGCTAGACGCCAACAGATATCGAGAACGTAAGGAGGCTTATATTGGTATGGTTTATATATCTTGTAAGGCGATAACCGCGCAACAATAAGACATTTAGTATATGCTTTGTCTTGTATTCTACTCACTTATGGTATTGTGATCATAGGCACAATAGTAACCACCTATCACTAGCGGATACATTGGAAGACATGGGGAATTGGATACATGGGCACCAATGTAACGCTGGTAGACTCATGGGCATCATAATTTATTACATAATCATATTTTTTAAAATATCTCGTTAGGGCTTGAGTTAGGGTTAGGGTTAAGGACTAGGATAATGGATCCGAGTTAGATTTAATTAAGGTTGAGTAATCCACAGGTATATGATGCCTATCTATCTGGGGGGTTTATGATCCAGTGCGGATGGTTATGGCCATTTTCATTACAGTAATTTACTTTCAATTGCCTGAAGGCACCGAGACACATGACATGACAAGTTTCTGGAGCCAGAAGGTCAGCAAGGGAGACTACATTACTTTGTCTGGCTCTTGGATAGCGTAAAGAAACACTACTACCGGTGATTAATATTCAGGTAACGAAAGAGGGAAAGCTTTGCCACACGACTCTTAGCCAATATAGACTGATAATTATAACAGTATGATATCTTTCTGTGCTGGATAGGTAATCCTAAATTATACACTTCCCAAGCTAACATTAGTACAGTAATTCGAAGATCCCTCATCAATGATGTAGATGTTAAGCCAGTTGTTACTGCATTGCCTTTACCTTCATCAAATCAGGCGATGGAACCAACAGACCACAAACAGTTTGTGGCCAAGATTATCTCTCCTTAGTCTCAAGCGCAAAGATGAGACCAGTTAATTCTCATCACGGGGGTCACTCACAGTCTCTCACCTCCTTCTCCTTTCAAGAGGAAAATACTCTGATATTGTGTTACCTGCGACTGCTAGTGGACACTCGCTTACAGACTTCTAAACTGCCTAAATTCAGAGAACTCGAGAAGCCCATGTTAATATTATATCCTCCAGTGGTTTGTGAAAGCGAAAGCTTATCCTCTTCTCATGTCAGACACTAAATCCTTCACACAAAAATTTAAGAACCCTTAGGGCTGCGACCATAATCTGAAATAGGGTCTGCCAATAATGTTTCTGAACAATGTGTGAATCGATTAATTGTTCCTTCAGTATACCATATTCTGATATTCATCTACCATATAGGCCGACGTAGGCTATTGCTATGAGGTTGGAATAGTGCCGATAGGCTATTGAATCACTAAAATCAATCAATGTACTGTACCACTATTTATACACAATACAAATTAAATAAGTTAATTTACCGAAATATTCATGTATGTTTACAGCAATAGCTGCTGAAACCGCCAACAAAGCTTCCTTTCCAACGAGATGAAAATATTACCAAAGTTAATTCTGAGAAAAATATATAGATCTATTAGATTGTCTTAGACAGGAATTTTAGTGCTAAACACTAGGTAAGAGCTGTGCGGTTCTGCGCGATCTTTCTGTCCTTGCACTGCAGTACAGATTAATACTCCAGTTTATTTACATCTGACTGAAGCATGGAACTCAACAGCTGATTTGGCAAGAGGTCGTTTAATTACAACATGGGAGATCCATCCATAGAATGATAGGCAGCGTGATCTCGGTTTGTGAAGTGCATACTAACTCGACATTGTTCTAGTAATGCCGGTCTTAATCAGCGAGGGATATTGTTAATTGACGGGGGACGTTGGATTTCACACAACTGTTCCTAGAGATATCTAGACATGTAGCTATCATAACCTGAATCCAGAAAATAATAATAATAATAATAATAATAATAATAATAATAAAAGCCATTACTATAGCACCTCACCTCCACACAGCACGGAGCGCTGTACAGAACCACAGTGTTTTGCAGCCACACACACAGAATATGCCTCAATATCAACAGGAGCAACAGTATACATACATATATTATCATAAAATGGTATACAGACATGATCCGAGATAATTATGCTCTCATACATATAAATGTAATACAACTCAAACCCATACTTAAACGAGGACATGACTGACAACCATCTCCAGGGAAATGCTACTCACACAGATGCTTGTTGAACAAGTATGTTTTTAACTGTCATTTAAATGATTCTAGGCTTGAACAGTTGCGAATACACATCGGCAATGCATTCCAGATTAAAGACCCTGCGTAAGAGAATGCTCTATCACCATATTTTTTTCATATTGGAACGAGAAATAGAAAGCTGATTAAAGGTCTTAGATCTCAGATTTTTGGAAGATACATAAGGACATAACAAAAATGAAGTAGATCTAGCTGCACACCTTCAGAGCACCGTCTACATCAAACATAATGTTTTAAACTTTCGTTCTAACTCCAATCCAAATCTACTCTTCATTTCCCACCCTCAGCTGCTTTCCGTGAGCTGATTGACACGTGTTCTATGATGACCTGGAAAACAGACGTGATGAGCAAGAGATAACCCGATCACTGGCCTTTGATATGATGAACACAGACAATGGTCAGCTATTGTCGTGGCCACTCGTATCCAAGGTCGCTAACAGTTACATTAACAATGGAACAGGCGGATAAGGCAGGCTATGGACACTGTTTGTGATATGCTTATGGTTGTAGTATATATGAAGTCATTGGTAAACAACAACAACAACAAAAAAAATGTAACGATATAAAAATAACATAACAATTATGGGCACTGTAGTCAGAATTCAGCCATCAACGACTGGATGACTTTTCTCTGTCTGTCTGTCTGTCTGTCTGAGTGTTTGTTGTCTGTCCGTCAAAATGGATAAATGTGCACGAATCTTGATTATAAATAGGCACACACAGCAGCCTAATCAAAGGGGAATTGTTATCTTAGCTGCCCCCCTCCCCCATTTCGTATTTTCTGGTTATTGTTTTTTCTCCTACTTTTTCTCCATAATTATGTCTTCCTACGTAGGCCTATATCTGTTTCTGTTCAAAATATTCCATACGACTCACAGCAAAGGGTGTCGATTGACATGTATACAGATAAACAAAAAAAAAAACTGACCAGCTAGATAACTGATCGTTAGAGAGGTAAACTGACATACTCATTCATCATTCCATCCATCCATCTAGATGCAATCTATCAATCTACCCATCCACTCGCCTGTCCATTATTCCATCAATCCACACCTATCCATCCATCCGCCCATCCGCCCATCCATCCATACATCTATCCATCCATCCATCCATCCATCCATCCATTCATCCATCCATCCATCTATCTATCCATCCATCCATCCATTAATCAATCCATCCACCCAACTCTATTTATCCATCCACCTACATCCATCCATCGATCCATCCATTCATCCATCCATCCATCCGCCCATCCACCCATCCAGTTATCCATCCATTTATCCATCCTTATATCTATCTATCTATCTATCTATCTATCTATCTATCTATCTATCTATCTATCTATCTATCTATCTATCTATCT
>JBCEWB010081238.1:0-12840 GCA_039654565.1 Peronia peronii | reverse complement strand
GGAAGGCAAAAGATTTTAAAAAAAGGTTAAGTTCTCGCAGAGTAAAGGCTCAGATTCTTGCAAATAGAACTTTAGTTCCCCCCCCCCCCCCCCATCCAGAGTATTAACATTGTATATCTATTATTAATCTGAAGCCTCGTTGTTCCTGACCACCAGGGTCTCCCTGAACAGTTTGATCTTTTGAGTCGTAAGTGTGTAGGTTAAACCTAATTAATCCTTGTTATGTCAGGGAACCAATCTGGTCAAAAATTTGGCTGTCATACTTTGTGCTGGGATTCCTTTGAAAGCAACACTTTGTATAGTAACACTCACAGCACATCACTCTAAGGCATGTACTGCCTAATTTAAAGATGAACATTAATGCACTCGTACGTGTAGAAACCCTGAAACTTTTAAACTTCTACTCGTTAGATGTGCCGCACAGCCTCTCATAATAGTCACAGCTTTAGGGTTTCAAATACATAGGTATGCTATTGCATAATGTAATTAAACTTCCTTTTCAGTGTGCTTCGGGATATTGATTGAGTAAAGGACTTCAATGGCACAGACACTGGACTTCAAATAAATATCTACTTTTTCTCTTCCTTTTTCTCTTCTCCTAAAACTACAAGGTTTCCAATGGTATTTCTTTGTTATTTCGTCAAATAAATGTATATATTTTTCTCAACTTGAACATCAAACGTTTCAAAGTTGTACACTCTGTTTTCTACTACTTGATCTTCTCTGCTCTTGTCTTTCACGAATTCAAACAGCATATACTTGTTTTTCTTCTTCTTCTTTTTCAAATGGATTTCTATGTTCTCCTTCCTGCGTCTCAAGAGCTTCAACGGTATACTTTGTTTTGTATTGTTTTGTTTGTTCAATTGCACTTTCAAATCGCCTATCTCTCTCTCTCTCTCTTTTTCTCTCTCACACATACTCTCCTTGTCTATATTCTATATCTCTATGTCCTGCTCTGTGTTTTTGAGTCTTCCTCTCTGTTTCTCCCTGAACACCTCTGTCTCTTTATATCTCTGTCCCTATCCATCTCGCTCTTTCTCTCTCTCTCTCTCTCTCTGCCTTACTCTAGATCTGTCAGCCTGTTTGTCTGCCTCTCTGGTTTCCTATTTATCTCTCTAACCACTCCTTACTGATACCAGGTGAAGGTTTTAAAATTAACTTTTTTCACACTTGCATCTATGTGTATGTTCATATTTATTCAAATCATTGCATCCAGAGTATCGCACATCCGCATTACACAGACAAAGATGTGCCCTAGTTGGTGACAGAAAGAAAGGGCCCAAAAGGGTGACAGTAAATGCAGTATTAACTGGGAAGGCCACAGCTTCTCAGAAAACAGTGCGTACTCATTCCTATACAACCTCAATGGAAGAAAGAAACAAGGACAGAGATCATGACCTGTCCACAATGTGGCAGGAAGTCATGTATGTACAGTCTTACTGAGGATCTCTAGATATAATTCTAACAATCATTGGGACACCCTAGCTTATCTGAAGACGATGCGTATTCATTCGTAGGCAATTAATTTCCACTAATTTCCTGACTCATACTGGGTCGAAATGGATACTCAAAAATTTATGGAGAATGTTTTTGTTAGACTGGTAAAAGTTTGAGTGCATAACAGATATCTGCCTTACACGGTTGGCTAAAAGCTAAGAACATTATTATATGGCAATCTGTTTGTGTCTGCCCGGATAACAAACTCTACAGCGCAAAAGTACAGTCTATACGGTAGGGGAATATATATAAATATCAGCTGTCCTTATCATTATCATTATAAGATATGATACTGCAGAATGGTCCACGTCCAAGAGAAAAAATCTAACCCTTCAAAAATTAAAGACTGGAAAAAAAAGGCCGAAGGTAAATCTGCCCAGCCTAGCTCTGTCTCAACTGGTCTGTTCAAATTCGAGAAAGAATGACAGGTCACATATGAGCAAAGGGAACAACGTAAAAATCAGCCCACTACAGTTACACTGCATGCTTTTCACCTGCAGACACTGCAAAAGGCCATACTTATCTTCATAAAACATCTGTACATTCAGTCATGATAGGTACTGCAGGAGCAGGGCAGTAACTGTCACTGAGGTATAGATGCAGGATGCCTTACCCACTGCTTCAAACACCTGCATAGACCTAAAAAGCCAGCAGTAAACAGGAACTACTCACTTTTAGTCTGTAAGGGCTGGTCATATTAAAGTCAGCGTAGTATTTCCGGAACCTGTGTCTGTGATCGAAATGGCTGGCTGAGGTGTGTACAAGCATGACGGCATCCACTGAGGCGTTGCCGCACTCGTCATTGGTGTCCATCACAATCTCTGTCAGGTCATCGCTAGCGCGTCTGAGGATAGCCAAGATGTTTTTGTTGTTGTTGTTTGTTTGTTTATTTGTTTTGTTTTTTTTTGGGGGGGGGTCTAATATTCCCTAACATCAAAAATAATTTTAAAAAAGCTAATCAAAAATAACAACCTAGGAAATATAGAGAGAAAGATATATAGTATACAGACAAAACAAACAGACAGACAAACATACTGACAGAAAGACAGACAGACAAAGAAAAGCCATACACACCTAAGAAATTTTATCCTTTATTCATCTCTTAATTATCTTTTCAAAGAAAGATATATTATTATATCATTATTTTTATTATATTACCTGGGATATTTGATCTTAGGCTCGTCATCCAGGCAGCGGAACACTACCTTGGGATGGCTGGAGAGATATTCGATCTGCTGGCGTTGCTCCTGGACGAGCCTGGCCAGCTCAGCGAGGGGTGGGTCACTCTGTACACTGATGATAATCCTGGGCGAGCTGTAGCTCACCATACTGATGTACAGGACACAGGTAACGATGATGAGCAGCGGTATGAACAAGCGCCCCGGGAACTTCATTTGGCTATGCCTGGAGACAAACAACCAGGTGACATAATAGTTGTTATAAGTAATTTATAGAGATCTAGCCCACTGTGTCTGTGCACCATATTGGAGCCTTTTGTCAAGTATAAACGGTCCCTTTCTTTCTCTCTTTCTTTCGCTTACTATCGTTTCTCTCTCTCACTCTCTCTCTCTCTCTCTCAGTAATAAATAGCTTTGGAAGGGGAATATTTTAAAAAAAACTTGGTTGCATAAAAAAAAACATTCACTCACTCTCTCTTTCTGTCAATCACTAAAATATTCCTCTCGCGTACAATCTCTCTCTCTCTCTTTCTCTCTCTCTCTCTCTCTCTCTCTGTCGCTTTCTCGTAATAATATATGGCTTTGGAAAATATTCCTAAAACTGAGTTCTAGAAAAAAAAAAAAAAAACATTTACTCTCTCTCTCTTTCTTTCAATCACTAAAGTATCCCTCTCGCGTAAATCTTTCTCTCTCTCTCTAAGTCTCTGTCTCTGTCTCTCTCTCTCTCTCTCTCTCTCTCTCTCTCTCTCTCTCTCTCTCTCGCTTTCTTGTAATAATAAATGACTTTAGAAAATATTCCAAACACTTAGTTCTAAAATAAAACTCATTGACTCTCTCTTTCTTTCAGTCACTAAGTCTTCCTCTCGCGTAAATCTTTCTCTCTGTCTCTAACTCTATCTCCAACTCTCTCTCTCTCTCTCTCTCTCTCTCTCTCTCTCTCTCTCTCTGTCGCTTTCTCGTAATAATAAATGACTTTGGAAAATATTCCAAAAACTTAGTTCTAAAATAAAACCCATTTACTCTCTCTTTCTTTTAATCACTAAAGTCTTCTTCTCGTGTACAATCCTCCCCACTCCCCTCCTCCCTCTCTCTCTTCTCCCCCTCTCGTTATAAAGAATAGCTTTGAAAAATACTTAGCCTTCGCTCTGGAACAAAACCCATCTATTCTCTATCAATCACCAAAGGTTTTTTCTTCGCGTAATATCTCTCTCTCTCCCTCTCTCTCTCTTCTCTCTCTCTCTCTCTCGTAATAAATAATAAAAATTACTCCACAATCTAGTTTTATAACCGAAATTACCTATTTAAAAAAGCCCTCCTTATATCTTTGCCATCTTAAATCCCGATTCAAATGTTGCCAGCCAGCCAATGAGCTTCACGTTTAACGATAAAACAGAGAGACGTCTTACAATGACAATGAAGAGAGACGTTTTCAGGAATAATTAATGTGCATATTATGCACCAGCAGAGCACGCACTGACATTACCCTCCTGCACGCCACGAAGTTGAGTTTCTATCACCTCCTCCACTGTCAGTCTTATTCGTTTTTTTTTTTTTTTTCCTGGTATTGCCAAACGCACTGTTTGATTTAACCCTAAAAGTCTCAAGTAGCCGCGGCTGATCCGGTCAAAAACTCGCTTATCATACTTTGCATTGCCGGTCCCTTCTCAATTAACATACGAGAAGAAAGATTGCATTCATATTAAATCACAACTGCCATTTCAAATTAACATGAACAGGCTACTTTTATCGTCACAGAGACCTTGACACTCTAACAGCATTGATGTACTAAAGTTAGTTTAGTACATTAATGTCAAACAGTGTCCATTGGGACTGTAAGGATTTTATCTTTTGAAAACAACTTTTCCCTGGTGTATTTTAGCACTGATGTTGCCCTCTTTCCTCGATTGCACTCATGGGAACTGGGAGAGAAGAAACTGAAAGGTAGGAGAAGATAGTGCATGCTCAAAGAAAGAAAAAAACGCCATGCCAGTTTTCTATCATTCAAGTCCAAAAGGTTATAGTTCTATAACCTATTCGATCATCCTAGGTGTCAACGCATTGATTTAGTCAGAGACTGGTCTCATACTTTGAACTGGGAATTCTTGTCGAACCGCTTATAATCCACTAATATGATGCTAATACTAAATCACACTACGGCATAAACTGGCATTTGTTAATTATGAATGTTAATCTTATCATAGAAATTATGGCATTCGAGCAGTTTTCATCGACGCTTGTAGGGTTAAACTTGTCGGTATTTGCAGCATGTCTTTGCTTGCAAATGCAAATGCCTGAGCTGCTTGCAAATCTTCAGGTGGTTGCTGCTTCGTTGTCTTTATTTGTGTCTGAGAAACTAATGCAAACTCCTTGCTGGGAAACTAAATGTGCATGGACGACGCATCATCCATTCGTGTTGGATCAGTGAAAATGCAAACAACAATAAATATAATATAGCTCAATAAGACTGGGCGAAAATGAAATTTTGAATAGTTTGAGAGATGACCAAAAAAAAATGTACAGACTTTCACAAATAACCAATTTTCAGCCGATGTAATAAGTCCCACTGTGGGACCACTGATACTTAACATTGCTTTGAAGTTAGTCTATCATGTTCTTTTAAAATCTTCCCCAACAGTTGACCATTAATTAGCTGTGTGTCTTAAAACTATTCGGTCTTCCTATGTTAGGTGCCGAATTTTTCGATGACACACACAGAACTGGGGTCAAGACAAACCAGGAGGCATCCTCCCGCTTTTAAATTAGGACTGCCAGGTCTATTTTGTCCGCCATTTTGTTTTGCCTGCTGTTGCTACGAATGTTAGGAGATATTCAGTCCAACTGATGCTTATTCTCTGACAGATATCTGAAATAAGTGTTGACAGACTGCTTAAATTAAATATGACAAAAAGGAGGGTATGAAAGCTCGCATAAAATATGTGATTACTGTAGAACTCAGACTGGATCCACAACTGCGGGGGCAATGGGTTGTGCTGTGTCACGTGCAATACCTTGTTTTGTCTGCAAGACAGATTATTCACTGTGGCGTTCAATGTTTCACAGTTTCACCCTCAAAAATGCCCTATCTCTCCTATCGATACAAAATGTCTTATTCTGTTCAATTTAACATTCAATTCGTAACATCTGAAAGTGTCCCGTTTGTGCTCTTCACATCACAGTGAAATGCATTGTTCACTGTTCTGTGAGGCAGATATTCAAAATTGCGATCCGTCAACGTTTCACAGCTATACTTCGAAAGACTGTCTATTCTTCCCATCTTCATAAAGTGCCCCACCCTGTTCACACTTATGTTTACATGTGAGGTTTCCCGTTTTCCACGTTCTGTCGATACTACAGCGAAACGCCTTGTTCACCTGCGAGGTAGACCATTCAAAATGACGGTCTAAGTATGAAAAGCTTCACCCGAGCGACACATTTATAATGTATCATATGACAGTTGACCTTTGATCTACAGTAAAGATCGAAATGACATAGATCTGCTCTATAAACACTACTGCGCTAAATTAGTCGCTATATCTTTAAACTGCTATTTTATAAGTTATATTTTTTCCACAAAGCCGAGAATTTTGTGCACTCTTTCAATGCATTAAGTCTAAAATTGGAGGGTTGTTCAATTTAACGAGTCAGAATTTTTCCCTACAGCCTAGGATTGTGAGCTCTTTGTCAATGCATTAAAGTCTAAAAATGAAGGGCTGTTTCATTTTATGAGTTTATTGTTTACCTAAAATGCCCAGGATTTTTTGTACTCGCTGTACATGAAGTCTGACTGTGACAGATATGAGCGTGGGGAATACTCGAATCAAAATTTTGAAAACGATTAAAGATCGTGATATCTGTCGTTATTCATATCTTTCTATGTTAACCGGAATTAATCATATAATATGCAAACATGTATTTGTGAAACAAGTAGAATCAGTAAAATCAAGGCACACTTTTTATCAACTGAAAAAGAAGCCCTTTTTAATCGAATCATTTCTATTTTCAAAATTGGATTATTATAATTCACTTTTGGCTAGAACATCGCAATAAAATATAAGAAAGTTTCAAGTTGTTCATAATAACGCTGCAACTTATTTTGAATGTAAACACTATGAAGTGTATTATTCTTTGTTGTTTTGGGGGGGGGGGGGGGGGGGGGGGGGGGGGGGGGGGGGGGGGGGGGGGGGGGGGGGGGGGGTTCTTTTTTTGTTTTTTTTCCCCCCCCCCCCCCCCCCCCCATTCTGTTCTATCACATCTCTTTATTTCGTTCTCGTTAACTTTCTTTGTCCTCTCTGTCTTTCTGTCTGTCTCTCTCTGTCTGTCTGTCTGTCTGTCTCTCTCTGTCTCTGTCTCTCTCTATCTTTCCTTGACTTGGTCAGAAGTTATGCGGATATGTAGAAATTCTGCGTTTCGAAAAGTTTGCCGGCGTCTCCACTAACCTTCCAACGATTTTAAGCTTCCAAGGTTTCTTTACCGTGCGTAACAGGTGCATGCGGGGACCTCGGAGTGGAGTATTCTTGGGTTCTTTAACGTGCGGTAACTTACACACAGGATCTCCGAAATATACTCGCCCTTATCCGAGAATGCTAGATGTCGGGCTTCACTTATCCATGAAGAGAGGGGACCATTGAGTCACTGAAAAAAAAAAATGCAGGGTCTAATATTCAAATCCTTCTCATCCCCCGGGCCGATGACAGGATCCGAGATCTGAACCCGCTACGGCAATGGATTTTTCGCTACCACACGCCTTGTCACACGGCTACGGCGACTCCTCCCCGCCCTGCTGAGAACCTCTGGGCTGTCTGCATTTAATGATTTCATATCCTAGTCTTTTCCACACCACAGTGTGTCTGTCTCCTTATCGCTGCCCTATTGTTCAGGGAAACTTGATTAAATATCTCCCCAGCAAAGTGTCTGACTGTCCTCTGTAGCTCGCACGAACGATAACAACATGACGAAGTGCGCGGGAGAAGCTTTTCTTGAGAGAATAGATAAGATGTCCTGGAAAGATGAGGAGAGAGGGGTAGAAAGACAGGGAGTGCCAAAAAGAGAAGGAGAACGTAAGATAGTGAAGGAAAGAAAAAGACGGCGAGGTAAAGAGAGAGACAGAGAGAGAAAGAGACGAGAGCGAATAAAAAAGGGAGAAAAACAGATAGCTGATATTGAATATATATCGCTGCTAGCCAGAACTGAATTAAAAAAAAAAAAAAAAAGATTAGATTTCATTCCTAGGCTGCAACTCCTACCAACCGCCACTTTGGAACCTCTAAGCTATCCTGTACTTTCACAATACCTCAGTCCATTCACAATGTGTCTGGTTTCCTTTTTCAACTCTATTGTTCAGAATGTGATTAAAATATCTCTCAGCCTTAAGACGGTCTTACTATTCTCTGTAATTTTGTCACGGTAACAACGTGACAAAACGAGGGAAAAGAGTGAGAAATATAGATAAGAGTGCTCAGTGGAGAGATAAGGAGAAAAGTACAGAAAGGAAGATTGAAGAGAGGGGAAAAGAAAAATAAGATGGAAAAAGAAGAAGAAAGAGAAAGATAGAGAAAGAGAGGAGAAGAGAAGGAAAAAAAATGGGAATTTACAACGATTCAACTGCATCTGAAATAATTGACTCCATCTTGCTTCCTGTTATATGATAATACTGTTATTGGACTCAAATGGACTCAAAACATGCACATTAATGAACTAACGTGAAGAATGTTCCAGGATGAAAACCAATGTCAAACAAAGGAAATGTTCACCATCATTACCTGGGCAATGCGACATTGAGCGTTTTCAGGCAGTTCAAAAGATTGATAATGACGGTTTTTTTTTGTGGATGGGGATGGGTTCTAGTTCATTACAGTTCAAAAGATCGATGATGAGATTTTTGTGGATGGAGAGAGATTCTATAGTACAATTCAAAAGATCGACGATGAGGTTTTTCTGGATGGGAAGAGATTCTATAGTACATGTTGATTCATCAAAACAGGGAAAGAGCTTAGATGTTAACAACAGTATCAACGACGATGATGACGACGACAACAACATTGCTCCCTTCATTTCCCCTCGGACATATTGACACTGATGACGACTGCGATGTCTTGAATTCGACAGGCGAGGCATGTTTGTGGGTCGTAAGACCAGCTCTTGATTGGCGATACCGGCCAACACAAGTAGTATACAGTCATGCAGTTTCATTCTTTCAACTGGCGATAGTGCCCGAGCCCAATGTTTGTTTCCTTTTCGTATACGAATAATTAGTGGAATTATCTCGGCTTGGTCATAAAATGATGATAATAATAATTATTTTTACTCTTGTTGTCACTATTATTTTACAAAGTAGAAATTGGGAATTCTGTAGAAATTTTGCCAGGACAGCGGTGCCTCCGTCTATCATTCATCCGATTTTTAATTGCCAATGGCTCTGTAGTGATGCCCGCACGGGATCTCCAAAATATGTTCGCCCTTCACCGAGAAGATTAGACACTTCTACAGGCAGACGCCTACTAATTTTCGGCCACGACTTCCTATCCTGTTGTTTTCCCATGCTCATGCTCTGACCTGCCTTCTAATAATTCTATCAATCGCAATGAGTTCAAACAGTCATTTTCAGATCAGCCTTTTGTTTAGCATTTGATATGGACCCGGGTTGGTTGATCCCTACTGGTCTATAAAAGTACAGAAAAGTTTTTTCTATTCTTTCTGTAATCTTTATATTTGAACCGTGCCATTGTATTGATTCATGGGCTAGACTTTCTGCTTGGGACAAAATCAAGGAAATTGGTTTGACCTGCATTTTTTGCTTTTCCACAAGTTGTCTTTCATCGTTCGCTTTTTTCGCTCAGTGACCTTTTCCTTAAAAACTGCTATCAAAGTGACTCTACTCTTTCATGCAAATGTTGCTTCGATCACACCTGAATTGCTCTTTCATCACTTTGCAACCAGTCGAGCAATTTTCTATTGGAGCGGTCAAATAGCTTTTATACTCCCTACCTGAGCTATTTACTATTCTGTTTGTGATCTCTTTAATCTGTAATTCCCGTCCTATAAAGTCCATTTACTCTTTCAAAACTCCCCGTTTTGCCTTGGATAGCTGATAGTTTGCAGAAGATGTGATATTGGTGGATACACACACACACATATATACGCACATACACAAAGGAAATTGAAAGGCAAAAATACCACACAACGATTGCTGAGCTGAATGAGATGTAAAAACACTGAGCTTGAAAAGCAGGTGAGAGATTTCGTCATTAAGACTAGAGCTCAAAGGAATTTGCATAGTGAAAACCTTCCCGGGATTGAACACTCCTCCTCCGAAAAACAAGTTTTCGGGAACGAAAACGGATTATTGTTGCTGTTTTGTGATTAGATTGCTACAGCATGATGGGGCAGTACTTACGTACTTTAATAAAACGCGGTTCCCCTCTCCCCCCTCCCCCCATCTCCCTCCACGCCGCCATCCCCCACTCTAATTTAAATATAATTCCTGATAGTATTACTGCTAATC
This sequence comes from Peronia peronii, assembly GCA_039654565.1. NCBI lineage: Eukaryota > Metazoa > Mollusca > Gastropoda > Systellommatophora > Onchidiidae > Peronia > Peronia peronii. Next base: position 2,664 of record JBCEWB010081238.1, on the reverse strand, counting down.
TTCTTCATCACTTCAGTCTCTGAAAGATGCGTTTTGTTTCCTGTATCACTTTTAGAAGAGAATAAGAAATATCTCCACCCTAAATGCTGACGATCTCGAATTGTCATTCCGGGGAAAAGTGATTTGTTAAAGCACGTCAGAACAAGTGCCGACAGGGTATAATCCGAGCTTTAGGCCTTATCTGACCCGCTGCTCTGATATTGATCGGGGAAGGAGGGGAAGGGGGAGGGGACGGGGCATCCTTCACTGTCATTATCTCAATACATTCATGATCTTGACTCTTCTGTGTTACAATCCTTGGTCACTTGTTGAAAACCATTCATTCATTATTTTTTATTTGCCGTTGCTAGTTGTTAATTAAGGGGGGGGGGGGGGGGGGTAGGGGAAAGGAACAATCTCTGGTTTAATTTCCTCTTGCTGCTCCGATGTCAGAACATACTGTATTGGGCCTGTTAAGATCCAGAACAACTGACATTGAGAGTCACGCTTTCTGTGAGATCAAATTGTAGTGGTAAAGCAGGGAATTCCCAACAGAAGTCGAGTGGTGAGATATGGCCTGTGGCAGGTTGGGGGGAGGAGGACGGAGGCAATCCGTTTCGCTCAGTGATACCTCATACTTCTGTTACTCAGATGTAATTCAACGACGTATTCATGCACTAAAATCATCATGTACCCTGTTACTAACTTTATCAATTCGAAGATTCAATGACGTATTCTACGAAGAAAGCACATGTCCTTGTTACTACCCTCTGTCAATACCAAGACTGAACGACGTATTCTCCGTGAAAATTTACGTTGTATATCCTCTATCAACACGAAAAAAACAAAACAAAACAATAAAAGCCGACGTATTCTACGAATAAAGTACCTTGTTTCTGTGCTCTATTAATACGAAGATTCAATGCGGTATTCTACATGTACTTTGTTGCTGTCTCTATCAATATCCAGATTTAACAGCATAATATGAAACAGCTGAGTAAATGTGCCTTGTCCTTTATCAGTACGAAGATTTTACGCAATGATGTATTCCACGAACAAAGCAGAACGTATTTGATGAATATTATCTTGTTACTGTTCTTTATCAATACCAAGGTTCAACAGCATACCGGTATATTATAAACAAAGTATTATGTTACTGTCCTCTGTCAGAAATCAATATTCAACGATGTATTCTATGAATAAACTATCTTACTACTCTTGCCCATCAATACCAAGATCCAACAGCATATTCTATGAGCAAAGTATCTTGTGACTGTCCTCTATCAATATCAAGATTCAATGCTGTATTATACGAACAAAATGTCTTGTTATGTGATTCTCTAACAACACCAAGACTCAACATATTCTGTGGAAAACTATCTTGTTACTGTCCTCTATGAATACCAAGATTCAACAAATTAACGACATAGTATATGAACAAAGTGCCTTGTTACTGTCTTTTATCAATCATGTACATTTACCAAGATTCAACCATGTAATCTACGAATAAAGAATCTTGTTACTGTTCTGTGTCAGTACTAAGATCCAAGAGCAAATTCTATGAAAAGTAAAGGGTCACTTTCTTCTTTCAATACCAAGATTCAACCATGTATTCAAATAAACAAACTATACGTTTTCTATACTCTATCCATACCAAGTTTCAACGACGTATTCTATGAAAAAAAAAGTCCCTTATTACTGTACTGTGTTAAAATGAAGATTCAACGGGACGTCTGCCACGAGCCAAGTACATGATAAGTTTTGCCGCTAGTTTTTCATCAACAGATTCAAAAGACGCATAATGCAAACAAGGTACCCTTTTATTATCCCCTTTTAAACTATAAGTATCCGCCAGACTTTATCGTCATGTGAATATCATCCTGCAATAAATTAAAACGCCTTGTGAATACTCTCGTATTCAAAGCTCTCGTAATTTACAATCTCAAAGTAAAGACACTAAGCGGACTTTGTTGCATACAGCTACTTAACTAGATCTATCCTATAAGATGATGACAATGTAACCACTATCGTCAGTGATAATGGAACCATTGGCATCGTGTCTTGAAATGTAAAAGAATGCTGAATCTATTATTATGTGATAAACGTGCATTTTTGTGATATTGCAGAGGCAAGAATCTTCTCAAGGAATAGGTCTCACAGTTTTCACCGAGCTAGATAGCCTTCTAGTATTTGACGATGACTTCGGTTACAGCGAAATCATGATACTACGAACACTTTGCGTGGAAGTAAAAGGTATAAGTACCAGATGTTCTATCAGTCTCTCATATGGTCGGTGACACAATAACCAAGCGATAACTGAATTTTTACAATATACACAGAATCTTCAGAAACAAAATTGACCAAAGAAGATGCGCAATGTTAGTAAGCTATTCTAATCAATATTTCTATCTTTAGCAGAATAATCCTTCTGGATCCAAATACGAAGATAAAAAGCTTTATAAATTAACAGTAAATAAAAGATTTTTTAAAAAACATAAAGAACATAAAGAAAGAACAAGAAAGAAAACAAAGGAAAGAAAGAAACAAAGAAAGAAAGAAAGAAACAAACGCAGAAAGAACGAAAACCGTGATGTTTTTACTTTCACAGTTAGGAGAGTAGGTCTTGACAACCAAATGTGCGTGTATTACGTGGCTGAACGTGGGCAGTGTTTGTTTTTCTAAAGC
>JBCEWB010081227.1:0-12840 GCA_039654565.1 Peronia peronii | reverse complement strand
TCACTGTTTTCCTCTAATTTGAACATGCCGAAGGCGAGGGACAAGGTTAAAAGAGCCTATCTTTAAGAACAAGAAAAGAATCGCCTTCAGGACCCGCCCCCCCCCCCCCCCTTTAATCTCTTGTCATAATGAAAGCCTAGTTGAACAAAGATATATATATTTTTTTATTTCACACATGACAAAGCAACATCCCTACACGGCTCTGTCAGTCTGATTCCAGCTGCCATCTAACATACATGTAATAAAATTGTTTACTCTCTTTCACTTTACCTGATGACATCCATGTCAGCGGAAACTTTTAAGAAGATGTTGCGCTGTCATGAAGACAGTTTGATCAAAATTTAAAAAAAAAGAGTCGCTGGCGATCAGCTGCCCCCCCAAAAAGGGAAGCTATTAAAATTAAACTCCAACCATTAGTATTAACATTGTCTTTCAAGAAAACCAGAAGAATTTGTCGCAAGATTGGCACGGTGTGCAAAATGAAGATGATCAATGCACTATACGATCTCCAAGAATTATTATTATTATTTTAGATAAAAATATGGGAAACATCAAATCAAATTCTAAAGTGATACACTTTTAAGCCAAGGCTAACTAGATCTAGCACTGTTTTACCTCAGCATTTTTCCCCCACAGATTTACCAACAGTTGTCCAAACCACATTCTATTAACACATTCACATGATTTCCATCTTAAGAGATCACTAGGACAATAAATTATGGTAATTTCAATAACACGAAACCATAACAAAACGTTTGATATTGATAACGCTTTCAGTTTTAGTGTATGGAATAATAATTCTGCTAAAAATACTTAACAAAATAAAAAATGACAGAGTATTTTCAGAATTTTGGTCTCTGATCTCAGTGGAAGGGAACATCAATTAACTATTACAGAAAACAGAAGAAATTTGATCACGAACTTTGGCAAAACAAGGCAATGCCAGGCTAAGCATTGTTTGCACTGATGACCAAAATTAACAATATCATGTAAATGACAGCTAGATCTACATTGTGGGAGTATCGACAGAGGTATCGTGCAGTAAAACCTTGTCACGTGCAGCTTGACTAAGAAAACGATAGTGAAGCATCACTTGGTCCTGAAGTGCACTGAAAAAAATCAGCCGCCTTTCGCTCGGCAGACGATCAAACCTGACTATGAAACGACTTGATTTAAAAAATTTTTTTTTTCGTGATGGAATCTGAAGCTGTCAATACCAAGCTTAAGTGATTCGTGGTTACTTGACGGATTCAATATTCGGTTATCTCGTTTTGAAAGCACGTTTTACTTGGTGGGAAGAAATATAAGTAAACATTTATTCTTTTTTTTTTTTAAATCGCTCCGACTGCTACATCTCCACGTATTCATGAACTGCCAAGATGTACGAGTTGACGTGCTTAACTTATCGAGTCTTTTTTAAACATCATCGCTCTTATTCGAGAAACCAAAGCGCCGGGCTTCCATATCCTAGAATCATGGGGACCGCAGAGCCACAGGGAAGCAGATTCGAATTTGTTCCATTGCCATGTAGTGTTCGAGCCCGCGATACTTTCATCAAGATGTAGATTCTTCATAGTAGATTCTCCTCCTTCAAGAGTGGTTTATTAGGCTTACAGCCTTTCCATCCCAAGAATATGATTCTCTCCGCTTTAAGTGTGTGCCAGTTTGGTCAGGAGGAATTTCTGATAGAAACTTTAGTGCTTGAAAATTTTGTAGGTGTTTCCGCCTGCTCTTCATCCAAGTTTTATTTGCCAAAGGTTATTAAAATGCGTAACATACACATCTGACCTTCGAAATATTTTCGCCATTATCCGAGAAAGTTAGACGTCGGGTTTCCTTGACCAAGAAGCCAGGAACCGCTGAAATGAAATAGTCGATTTTTATATTTTCCATCGCCCCGTTAGAATTTAAACTTGCCACATAGAGGCCCTAAAGAACCCGGAAGTGACTCTATGGGAGCCCTTATAATGATGGGGAGGTAGGGAGCAAAATTCCAGAAAAGATACGCCCAGAAAGCCAAAAAACGACAACAAGAGACACAGATGTCATGGACAGAGAGAGCTTAGTATGTAAAAAAGGGCTGTTCCGACGCTGAAAGCCGAACAAAAAACTCTTCATGTCAATTTCCCGCTGAAAAAAAAAAACGTCAAAAACGTTTTTCTCAAAACCCGTTTTTTTATACTATTTTGCTATCTACTTTTTTGTTTCAAAACCGACTCTTACTAAATTTGGTATACATCATTTTCACAACAAGACCAAAAATATGTGCGTTTCATTCGGTTGGTAAGTTTCAGAGAAAAATAGGGTTTTAGTATGAAAAAAGTGGCGAAATTTGAATTTTCGTTACATGGCATTTTCAAAAATTTCTAGAAAATTTTCTATTGTATGGAAGGGCTGAAATTATGTAACTCTTTAGATATCATGTAAAACAATATGTTCACTAAGTTTTATCAAGTTCCGTTGAAATTTGGCGGAGGAGATAGATTTTAAAATCAGTCAACTTAGGGACGCCAAAATCCACGATGGTGGCGTTACCATAGCAATTGTATGAAAAAGTCGATTTTTGTTTTCACTGTTTACCGCTAATTTGAACATGCTGAATACGATGGAAAAGGTTAAAATAGTCTATCTAAAAGATCACCCCCAGGAAACAAGAACATAACGTAATATTCAGTATCGATGGCACCGTGGCCGATGGGCTTGGCGTCTGCTCCTCGGCCAAAACATTCCTTTCTCGATTCTTATCGGGGGACGGGAAAGATTTCGGACCTTTTCGCCCAACTGCCCCTTGGCTATCTTGGATAGGGAAGCTCTTCGTCTAGCCTCCTCGGATAGGGGCAAATATTATTTCAGAGGGCCGTGTGTATATCATGCACGTGAAAGAACTGTCGGCATTTAAAAATCGGATGAATAGTAGGCGGAGATACTACTGTAAGGTAAAATTCCAAAGACTTCACAGCTGTACCAAAAATTTCTTCTCACAAAATTGGACACGCACTTAAAGCCGAGATAATCCTACTTCCTAGGGCTGAAAGACTATAACTATAGGACTGGAGGGTCAATCCATCACCCGGTATGTGCATCGTGTTACCGTTTCGATATCGATATGCCTTTCAACCTCCTCCGTAGTTATCTCGGAAATAGTGTCAGATTGCACAAATCTGCACCAAAATTGGCTGATTTCTTCTGGACATAAAGCTTTTAAAATTGTCCAATTCTGGTTTGAATTGGTGCAATTATTTAAAAAATCTTCAGTGTCACGTAATCTGCAACGCATCATCTACACAGTCTTGCAAAACTGTCTAAAAAATATGGTCACTTAGTTACTCAGCGCAAGACGAGATACTTAACAAAGCGACATAAAATATTTGAGTACATGTTAAACATTTCTAACTAAATCAAAGTGCATTTTTGAGATACCGGTACATGTATTCAGTTTTTAGAACTTTCTCCCATGGTAGAGATTTCAAACATCTATTCTTTTCAGGAGTGGTTTCCCTTTTTTGCCCTCTTGAGAATAATTAAAAAGAAATTAAGTGAATACTTTTTGTCGCGCGTTATTGTCCTGATCTTTCCATTAAACTTATACTTTGATATACTTATTATATTCTTGAAGTTTGCTCTGTATCATTTCATAATGATCCCATTCTGAAGAAAGTCGAAACAACAATCCCAAAAAGCAAACAAGAACAAGAACAACAATAACAACAAAAATGACAAAGGGCTCTCACAAGTGAACACTACTGTTCTTGTAAATAAAATTCATGTACTATAACACAACAGGAAGCATATTTGCAGCATGAATAGTTTATTGAGAAATAACTGCAGCTTGTAACAATACTGTGCATCAGCAAGAGATATATATGTACAATTCTGAATATAACAAGCGAAATTAGTTTTTTTCTCTCTGTTGTTTGACAACATAAAAAAAAAAAAAGAAAAGAAAAGAAAAGAAAAAATGGACAGACAGTTCAATGAGTTAAAAGAAGTAATGTAATAATGTAGTGTAATATAATTCTTTCACTTTGAAGGCCTTGATAGAAAGAGGTATTGACTCAAACATGACAAAAATATCGCATGCCCAAAAATTATGAAAAGTGCTATGTATATATATATATATATTATATACATGTTTGCTGATTCTAAATACACAACTATATCATGACAAATATATTTTCATACAACTTCTTGAATGAGTTAACACAAATATTCAGTCAATACTAGTGCATTTTCACAGTGAACATTTCAAAAGAAAATGGAAATAAGCCTGCTCATCAAAGCAGTAGTTGTCAACTGTTTTCATCCCTTTCAAACAAGCTACCTGTAGTTATTGTGTTCATTCATTTTTCGTGGCAAAGCAGCCACACTTACAACGAGAAAATATCACTGCAGACAAGATGAGTCTCCAGAGAGAAAAAGATTCCCTCAAGATGGCAACTCTCAAGAAAATGCTGTTTCAGATTCATTGATTCACTGGTGTCTGGACTGAAAATGACTTCGTCTTCATCTTTAATAGTATTGAGTCAATTGATGGAACATAATAAATCCTGAAATTGTCTTTTTTAATTTTTTTTTTCATACAGGAACAAAAGTTCTCAGATCAATAATACACACACTGTTTGGATCAATCACTGAATACACATACCATTATTAGCCTGACAGAAAATGCAAAAGATGAGAAACATTAAATCACTAGTAAGAAATTAAGAAACAAGAACACTCGTGGCTAATCTCTTCTGAGAATCTTTAATGACAGCAGTAAAACAAACCAAAGTAAATCCCCCCAAAAATGCCATTGCCCAAACTGGAATAACATTTGACACAAAACAGGTATCTGATTATATAAATTGTCACCCTTTTCATAAAAGGGTGTATGTAAAATTTCAGTTTTTTTTACCTGAGACTATACTCTGTTAGGTACAAAGTGAGAATTCTATTCTCAGAAAAAAAAACAGGCATCTATCCCATTCTCATGAACTCGTGTGTAGTCATATAGGTCCTTTGCATCTGTACCGACCACTTCTCAAAATTATTTTGATCTCACTCAGAGATGTATGTAATGATATGCCCCTTTGAAACAGGTGACAAAATATAAATATTTTAAACAATATTTTGTCCCTTTTTTTATCATGTCAGCAAAAACAAACAAACAAAAATGACTGACTAGAAATCACATACATATGCAGTCAATAAAATATTAAGAACAGTTAATGTTCATACCACAACAGAATAAGTTTATATATGCAGAGTTACCCAAGACTACCATCAAGTCCTCTATAATTTTGTATGTCATCTTTGAATTTTTAAAGTAAAAAGAAAAGGTACACATAAATAAAATAAAAAATATCTTAATAAAAACATTCATTTGAAAATAGGAACTGATGTGCTCAAGAGGGACAGATATCTGCAAAATGCAGACCATTTCCATATATATATATAATTAAATCATGGACACTGAAGGCTGAACTATAACAGAAGATACAGGCACTGGTGATGAGATGCAGTTGAAATATCTGGACATTTCATCCTTGGATCATACTACAAACAAGCAGGTCCGCAGAACGACCATACAATATAGCAGCTTTCAGGAAGACCCTCATACAACTAACATGGTATGGCCAGGTAATAAGACTCAGTGACCTTGCTAAAGTTGTACTACAAGACAGGAAGTGAAAGAGAAGTGGGCAGAAGAAAAGATTGACCATCAACATTCAGGAATGGACCCAAAAAAAACATCTGAAAAGACCCAGGTCCTGCTCCACAACAGTGATAGATAAATAAATCTAGTGTCCAACTTGTAAGGAGGTGCCCAAAGACTCCAGATGAAGTTAAGAAATGAAGAAAAGAAATATCAAATCTGTGATAAACACGCACCTAATCTGCCTAGATCAGTATATTTTTCAGGATGTGAGCTTGTAAAAAAAAAAACAAACACATCTATGATAAGTATTTGCAAAAGAGACTCCGATTAAAAAAAAAAAGTTTTAAGGGATCATAGGTTAGATGCACAAATTAGAAAAGCAAAGATCTAACCCAGACTCTCAACATGAGATCAATGTGTTCATTCAAACTGGAGATGGATGATTATTATAAAGCACTCTAAGCACAAATGAAAATTTCATTAGTATCTGAGGATCTCTTTCTTTCTTTCTTTCTGGCATACAAAACACATTTAATTTCAACACCATTATTGCAAGTTCAGTTGGCAGTTGAACCACAGTAATAGAGATATGTGTAAGGATATAAGAAAAATGAAAGTCATTCCAAACACATGGACATACATAGTTTTTGTGAGTGTCAAAATACAACATGACAAAAGTTTTCACGTTCTCAAATTTGTTAGACCCATAGAATATGAACAGCAATATTTTGCAAATGCCTAATAAGACAATGCTACTTCTGTTCATTTTAAAATTATTGGGTGCTTTTCCAATCTCTGTTAATTGCTTCATCTAAGTGTGGATCCTTTGAAATAACTGCTCTGAAGATTATGAAACCAAAATGATGAAATTTTAATGTGTATAAAACTAGTGGAGAGCATGGAGCCTTATGGCTAGATTAGGCTAGATGCAAACCTGCCCTTAAATTTCCAGTTTCAGTTTAATGTACTTGGCTGTCTGTGTAAAAACAACAAAACAACAATAACAAAAACAAAAAAAATATAAAAAAACAAACAATAACATTCTTCTGTTTTAGTCATGATATGCTGGTGACAAGCATTTGCCATACACTGTATAGCCAAATGACTGCACTGCTGGCCTTGTGCCAGAGGACTTAGCTTTGATACACTAGCTGTATCTTTTATAAGTTCTACTGATGATGTTGGGGCAATGTAAACAATACACTGAATTAAATCACACTGAAATAATTTGCCAATAAAAATTTGCCTTCAGTGAATATGTGCATGGGAGACAGAACTGTTCAAACTGCACAATGACACTACATGTAATATGAAAGAAACTAACACATACACGGTTTGAGAAGGCAACATTTTTGAAAACACATTGCAACATGAGTTCACCCACTGTCATAATTTACTTTCACTCAAAAACAGTGGAGCTCAAAATAGCCACAGATCTCACTTATAACAGGATAATTCTAAATCCCTAATTTTTGCTGTACAGTCTACATGAACTACACTCAATCTGAATATAATCGCAATATCTTGGCCTAACTGCAGAAGGATTTCATATGCTAAGTGCCATTGAATCATATGCTTATAAGATGCAAAAATAAAACTGAATGACATAAACGGACAACTGTTCTATTTTAGATCAAATGCCTAAACTATTGGGATCAAAGAGTGCTAATGGGTGTGGCTTGGTCCATGCCCAGGTACTGTTTGATTGTATATGTTGGGTGAGGAGATGGCTGGAGAAATCAAGGATTACATGGAGGTTATTGTTCCATTAACAAAAATGACACCAAATGGATTTTAGGGGACACAAATCCATGTCCACAACACAACAGTTGCCAAAATAGACAAGTAAAATTATGGGTGTGACGAATCAAAGCAAAACTATTGATTAACAATGCATAGTTAGTCACTTCCAACATGTCTTCACTAAATACAGTACTTAAAGTAAGAGCTTCTCTAGACTTTTGTTAGGGCAAGGTGTGTATAGCAATGTTATGGAAAGTCAATTTTCAAATTGATAAGATAAAATAGATAAGCTGATGGGTTGTATATAAAACCTTCTTACTTTAATATTTTTTAATCAGTTTTTGTGCTGCTACTGAATTCTCTACATAAGTGACAAATGTACGCTAGTTTCTTCCTCAACTGAATTTGAAGTAGCAAACTGTGCTATTGTGAAGTCTGTCAATTAGCTGAATCTGGTTATTGAAATAAATGCAAATTACAATGCACATGTGCACAGCATTTCTAATACCCATTTCAATTCTTTGTTCATGAGTTCCATTTCAAAGTAAAGTGAAAATAGATTAAGCAGCTCAAAAAATAACAGGCGGCATAAAACACACAAACAAAGTGAAAGTTCAGATATGTGTAAAAGCATCACTAAATATGTAAAAAAAAAAAAAAAAAAGATTATTTGTTAAATTGAAAAGTGAATTCATTACTTGCTGTAATGGTTTCCAACATCTTCATACATCTTTGTTCTTCTCAACTGTGAACAATTTAGTGTGTTTGCTTTGACTACTTTCACCACTGATATGCTGAACTGATGTGAATAATAACAACAATAATAATAATAATAAAGGGCATTTATATAGAACCTCAACCTTGAAGGGCTGGAAGCGCTTTAAGAACCAAAATGTTTTATACTACAGCCACACACAGAATATGTCTCAATACAAACAGGAGCAATAGCATACATACATAATCATAACATCGCATACCGGTATAAACATCTCAGAGACATGCTCTCATATATAAAAATGTAATACAACTCAAACCCATACTTAAGTTTGTAGACATGACTAACAACCATCTCCAGGGAAAAGCTGGAAAATGTTACTTAGACAGACAGATGCTTGTTGAACAAGTACATTTTTAGCTGTCGTTTAAATGATTCTAGGCTTGAACAGTTTCGACTACATGCAAGCAACACATTCCAGATTAAAGGCGTAATGTAAGAGAATGCTCTATTACCATATTTTTTCATATGGGAACGAGGAATAGAAAGGTAGTTAAGGCTCTTATATCTCAAATTTCTGGAGGGTACAGAAGGGCATAATAAATCTGCTAGATAAGCTGGTGCGCTAGACTTCTGAGTGCAAAAACAGAAAAAGGCCAGGTTTTATAGGTAACCATTGCAGTGATCTGAGTAAAGGAGTGCTGCAGTGGTATCTCGAGGTTCTAAAGGCTAAGCAGGCTGCATTGCCTATGCCCTTTGAAATTTAACAAGCTTATTGTCTCACAGCCGTCAGAAGAGAGCTGCAATAATCTAAACGTGACAGTATAAAGGTGGAGAGAACTGTTTTCAGAGCAGTATCATTCAAATATGGTGCTAAATGACTTATTCTTCTCAGTTCAGCACAGCATGTTCTAATAAACTAATTGATTTGATATTCCATAGATAATGTCTTACCTAAAATAACACTTAGCCTTGTCAGAGAAAACAATTTTAGAGTCAGCTACTGAAATGGTTGTCAGGGATATAAAGCCCAATTTCCCCTTAGTGGAGCATGCCATTATTTCCATTTTGTCATCATATAGTTTTAGTCTATTCATTTGTAGCCAATTCTTGACAGATTCAATGCATGACTGTATATCCCCTATAGCGTTATCAATATGATCTGAGGTTGAAGATTTATAAATTTGTGTATCATCAGCATACATGTGATGGTTGATTTTATATTCGGTAAAAATCTTTAGGAGAGGCTGAGTATATAAGGTATATAAAATAGGTCCTAAAACACCATATTTTATGGCAAAGTTTCACGAATAGCTATTCTCTATAACAACAACTTGTGATCTGTCAGTCAGATAAGATGTAAACCAAGCCAGTACAGTTCCAGATAAGCCATAAGTAACTTCTAATCTTTGAATTAGTATGGGATGATCTAGAGTATCAAAAGCTGCAGACAGATCAAGCAAACAAAGGATCAAAATCATGTCTTGATCAGCAACAGTGAGAAGATCATTGGTGATACGCAGCAAAGCTGTTTCTCTGCTGTGATTCTCCTTGTATGCTGACTGAAGGTTTCTGTCAGATTGGAATCTGTTACAACTAAGATGTTCTCTAGGCTGAGAGAAAACCACTCTCTCAAGGATTTTAGAGTGGAAAGGTAAATTTGATTCTAGATTGAATGTCTTAAGCAGTGGGTGAACTATGGCCTCTTTAAAACATGATGGTACAATGCCACTAGTTAATGATGTGTTGGTGATGTTGGTTATGAGATCCACAAGTTCTGAAATAAAAGTGGGGTTGGAATGGGGTCAAAGGAACATGACTTAGATGGGGACGTGGTGATTACTTTCTTAACAAACTCAACAGTAACTGGTCTAAACGAGGTGAATGGTGTGCCTGTGAAAGAATTAAATGAAGCATTCAAGTCTGTGCAATCCAATTCATATCTAATTGTTTGAATTTTATCATAAAAATATTCTCCAAATGCATCGGGTAGATCTTTTTTGAGGACAGTTGTGGAAAGTTCAGTTTGACGTCCACTGCTCAGCTCATTTAACACTGAAAAAAGAGCTCTAGATGATGTACACTTCGTAATCTTACTGCTAAATTAAGAAGTCTTGGCCTTGGAGCCAAGGACAGTAGGATAAAGAGTGAAAAAACTCTTATGACTAAAATGTTGATGCTGTTCACTTTACTGGATGTATTTGACTTAGGAATGCAGTGGACAGTGGTAATTTTACGAACTGATGAGGCAATATTTTATAAAATTCATAATGATCCTAAATACTAATCTTTTTTGTTACATTTATATTTTGCTAATCCCGCATAATATTAGAAATCTAATATCATGACATATGTCCCCTTTATGATAATACAATATAAGTGGAAACATATCTTTCTGTTTTCACCACTGAGTTGACCAAAGTTTGCAAATTAACTGAGTGCTGGTATTTGTGAATTTTAAAGAACAAAATTTATTGTGAACAGTGGTGCTTTTATTCAGTTAAATTAAACTCCCTTTAATCAGAGTCATTCATTCTTTTTAAGTCACATTCATTTATGTTCAGATGCAAGACAAAACTTACATGTGGCTTTTGTGGACCTATGTGCATGAGTATAATTGAATTGCTGTAAAATTGGAGCTGATCAAAGCTCTGTATTCAACACAAAAAACTATTCTTCTTAATTATCACTCCTTCAAATCTTACCCTCTACTTGTGTCTCTGACTTACTATGACAATAGAAAACAGCAACATTATTGGTATCTCTGTTATCACACAATATCCTTGACAACAAACTGGACATCCATTATTTGGTGCATGAAAATAAATTGGGGGATGCAGTGGCTCTGTGGTTTGGCGTCTGCTCACAGAGAAAAAGCCGGGATCGACTCGCAGGTCCTGCAGCGGGAGATGGAATAACACGAAGATTGAAAACCCCCATTTCTTCAGTGACTCAACGGTCCCCTGGCTTCCTGTGGGTAGGGAAGCCCAACATCTATCCTTCTCAGATAAGGACGACTATATTTCGGAAGTCCTGTGTGTACGTTAAAGAACCCTTGGCAGTTCAAAATCAATGAAAGTGTAGGCTGCGTGCCACTGTCCGGGCAAATTTCCAATTTCCAAATTTCTACCCACAAAAATTTTCAACAAAAACAGGCAACCTCTTAAAAAAGCCAAGATAATCCTACTTTCTTAGGATTGAAAGGCTTAAGATAAACAAAAAAAAACAAAAAAAAAAAAAGAAAATAAATTGATGTATGCATGACAGAGAAAAATATTCACTTGTGTGCCTGTAAGTTTGATTCCTCAGGATGTCACAATAAAAGGTTGTTGGGCTTGCTCAAACTACCAACAAAGGTGTTTTCACAGCACACACCAAACTTTTGTCACAGTGACTTGAAAAAATGATTTATCTGTACCCCCAGTTTTTCCCTTATCACCGATCTAATTCTAAAACTTGTCATATGAATGTGTTTTGATGCTTCATTTCTGACATTCTGCAAAATTTTGTTGAGCTTGTTTCAGTTATAGTGTAAGAATAGAATTCCAAAAAGTCTTATCAAATTTCCACACTTTTATTAATAATAAGTATTTTTACATCTAATATTAAAAAATTAATATGTCTATGATTTCTCTGCTTTTTTGAATAATTTGGAAGTGAAGATGGTCAATTTTCACAAAGAGCAAACGCAATCAACTTTACAGTATCAATTTCTGAAATATTGCCAGTTTTGGAACCATAAACCTATTTTCGTTTCCTCACGTCACTGACTTTTTTACTTTCTCTGTGTATATCTGTGTGCTCTGTTTTCATATTCTGAAAGACTGGAACATAATGAGCAAGTTCACCTAGACAAATCACATTGCCTGTGTAGAACTTATGGTAGCAGAACTTTGATGATGAAGAGACAAAATACAAAACTGCTTTGAATATATATATATATATATATGCAAAAGACATATTTTATTTTTGTCATACTGACAGTAACAATGATCAACATAATATACATTCATCCATTATTTGTTCCTTGTGAGTGAGGAAAATACATACAGTAAAACAAAGATCTAGTGAAATAATACTTAAGCATATACATGTATCCTCAACTGGATTTAAGAAATCAACTATTTATGGGTCAAATATGGTTCAAGAATTTCTACTGAAATTTGTCCTTTAGGCAGACACTTCTTGAGTTTTCATAAGAAATTAAAAAGAGAACTACACAATGATCCACAAAAGTATGTGACTTGACTAGCAAGAAACTGCAAGTCCAGTTCAGAGTTCAGCATTATCAATGCTGTCATCTGTTACTGAGTCCTCTTGTCAGGAAAACACAATGATATTGACACTAACAAGGTCATGTGGACTGCTGATGACATACGAGATGATGAAATTGTCGATGCAATAGAAGTTTGAGAGTTTGAGAATCTGTTCAAAGCCTTATCTACAACACCATCTAAAAGTCAAGCAAACATTTTTATCAGCAATATACCTCAAGATAATACACATGAATTAAACGCTGCAGAACTCATGATGAGCTATCACTATCTATTGCAATACATTTGAATCACTATGATAATATGTGCAAATCATATAGATAAGATCTAGGGAACACCACTCATGACACAACTGATTAAGATGGGGTTTCACAGAACAGTGGCAAACCTATTAACCCTTAAAATGCGCCAGTGTGTATATATACAACAGGTAGCCTGCTTGCGGATCCTACGGCTCCTGCGAGCCA
>JBCEWB010081206.1:0-12840 GCA_039654565.1 Peronia peronii | reverse complement strand
AGAAAAAAAAAACTCGTCTTCACTTTAACACATCTTTTTATATGACACCCACCAGAAGACCTGGCGGCAGGTTTTGTTTCTTAGAGTCTCGGGTCAATACGTCTCTGTCAACAAGAAAACATCACTATAGCCCTGACGCTTGACATTGTCCACAATTCATGTCATAGTTTCTATGATGACATTCTAGTTCTACATTCAAGTTTAAGCAGTGACAGGTTTTACATTGCAATGATACCAGAACAGTATGTTACGACACTGCATTCTCTTGGGGAAAGAAATTCCAGCACAATCTTTGATGATCGAAACATTAACCGGATCGGCCTTTTTGTTTTCTTTTCAAACATGTATGTAGCCTTTCAATCAAAGAAAGAAGGATTTATCTCGGCTCAAATTAGAAAGTGTTTTTGGGTAGAAGTTTGGAAATTGGAAATTTTACCCGGACAGTGGCGTCTCCGCCTATTCTTCATCCGATTTTCAAGAGACAAGGATCCTATTAGGTACACAACATGCACATGAGGCCTGCAAAATTTATTCGCCTTTATCCGAGACTAGACGTCGGATTTCCCTACACAAGCAGCCAAGGGACCGTTGAGTCACCGAAAAAAAAAGGCAGCAGGTTCTAAAATCAATATCTCTCATCCCAGGTAGGACGTAATTTGTGACGTAAGATTTTGGTCCAGAAACAGATGCCCTCCATATCCGCCCCCCCCCCCAACACACACAGATCGGCCTCTGACATTTCTGGGCTTTATAAGAAACCATTTAAAACTGATCTGAGCCACCTGAACCATCTCCCCTCCTTCCAGCCCCCGCTTCCTCTCTCTTTCCTTACAGTCATCCTAACCTAAGTTTAAGTAACTCCCTCCCCTCCCTCAATATCAATGGATATCCTGTACTTTAGAATTGATACACCTCTTTTAATAGCCAACGTAAGAGAAACTGGTGTTTATGTCGCATTCACTTCCTCGGATTCTGTCTTTTTCTGCACGCCTCTGTCCCCCTGTGGACTTTGCTGGAGTGTGGGGGAAGGGGAATTGACGGGGTCGTTCACAGCTGATGTCGGTGTTGTCTCTTTTCAGCCACCATGACCACCCCTTTCTCCCACCGAGTAACACCGCTTTCGTCTGAGCCAAGTCAATTTAACGTTTAACTTCCGTCACATCCATCTCAGAGCCTGACGTCTTCCTCCCATTTGACTTGTCGAGTTTCCGCTTAATAATACGTCTTTCTGACCGCTGTTGACTTTCACAGGGAACTAATCAAAGATGATATCTGTACTGCTCCTCTCCGGGGACTTCCTCTCCCTCCCTCCCCCTTCCTCCCCCTTTCCTCCCTCCCTCTCCCTCCCTCCTACCTCTTCCATTACTTTATTCCGCCAGTCCTACAATTTTCAATCCTTTAGTTCAGCACATCCTCCTTATGACATCCATCTTGGAGCCTGCCGTCCTCGTGGTCTTTCCTGTTTGAGTGTCGGGTAAATATGTCTTTGTCACCAAAAAGACTTAAAGCAGAAACCATTTTGAGCTGACCTGAGCCATGATAATATGTGCTAGCTCTCCAACCCTCTCTCCCGGTCTGCTCTCTCTCTCTTCCTTCTCACTCTCTCTCTTTGGATCTCTCTCTCTCTCTCTCTTCTACGTCTTTCTCACCTAATTTTAACTCACCTACCTATCCATCTCGTGGGGACCTGATGGCTTGCTCGCATGTGAGGCTTCTTCGGCTGGGTACCGACCGGAAGCGACTGCCAGCCATTATAGCGGTTCACAGAGGGCGTTGCTGTCTTTATCGCCCCCAGTCGCTGCCACTTCCGGTCATGGCTGCCTGTGCTAAAAGTGGCACTGAATCCAAGCAATGCGTGGTTGGAGCTATTCTGGTCTGGCCACTTTGAGAGCGACAGTATCAATGAAACCTCTTACGATTTAGCTGCTGTTTAGTCTTCTATTACTCCCCCTTGAGGCCGGGGATATACAAGTAGGTTTTTCGCTCCCATTTGCAGGCGGTGAAAGCCTGCCATCGGTGGAAAATCTCCCATGGAATGCCATCCTGGACGTTCCAGGGGTGACATCTCTTCTCTCTCTCCTTGCCCCTGTCTTCTGTCCATAGGTCAACCCTGTTGGATCCAGAGCTGAACAAGGACCTTTCTTTAAAAAATATTGAGAGTTTTTTGTCTCTAATAGTTGCACATTAAATTACCTGTTTGACGTTTAATTACTCCCACATATTGAACACGCTAGTCTCGGATACAGTTAGTTTAGTCTGCAACAGCTGTGCATAGTTTGCAGTGTTACATTATGGAGATTAATTGCTTATAATGTCCTATTCGCCTGTTTTTGTAGGGCGCGACGTTGAGAAAAGATGTCCCTATGTGCAAAACACAGGATTGTTTAGTGCCATACCGTTGTGTGTTAATTGTCGTTTTTCTTTACAATGCACGGCAAACATGTTCCCAAAAAGCAATTTACAGCACTATTTTACTTTCTGCAGTAATATTGTGAGCTGAACTATTCTTTCATGCATTCTTGTTGGTTGCAAAGCTGAGCAAGAGTATTCCCGTCTGGACTGAATGGCATAATCTCGTCATCTGTAGTTGCACACCACATATCTAAGTGGACGTTTTTATTGAGTTACAAAATGTTAGACAAGTGTGTCGCCGTATGCAATACATACCGCTGTTTAGTCTGCTGTAGTTAGTATGGCAAACTGTCTTTTTCTTCTTTTTTTTCTGCTACATTTAACGAGGAATGTGGCTTTACGCAGCTGGAGTGATTGCATCACAGGAAGTTGATTAAAGGTTTGCCATGTTGTGTGAATGTCACATTATGGAGATTAGTCGTTTGTAATGTTGTATGATAATGTCACATATTGTTGATTAGTCACTTGCGAAATTCTTTGACTGTGCTGTTGTACGCTGATCAATGGGTTGCTATGTGGCTGCCTGCCTGTCTGCACGTCTGTCTGTCTGTCTGTCTATCTATCTATCTGTCTGTCTGCCTGTCCAGAGATCTTTCCGTGCACCCATACCCCAGCGGGGGTATGGGGTATATAAGTAGCTTCTTTACTCCCACCTGCAGGCGATGAAAGCCCATTATCGATGGGATGTCTTCCATGGAATGCCATCCTCGACGTTCCAGGGGTGACATCTTTTCTCTCTCTCTTCCTCCTTGCTCCTATCTTCTGTCGCGCTCACTTTCTTTTCTTCTTCTTGACGTTTAAACGTATCTTACCGTGTTTGACACACTATAGCCGTGATCGTGGTGATGTGCCGTTAACCCCAACACAAACAAACAAACAAACAAACCGTCCATCCATACATCCATCTATCTATCCACCCACCATATAGTCGTTTTTTTTTTCATTTTTCTCTTCTCTCTTACTCTTGTAATCGTTGTCCAGCACGTGGGGAATGGCGAGCAAAATGAAAGAGTCCTGTAGACACATCAGTCTTCGATCCCAGTGCGAGTTGCTCTGTCTGGCGCTGTTACATCAGTTACACAGACACGTCAACGCACAAGAGGACAAGAGTGACATATCCCTGAGATTTCTCAAGGGATGGACGAAGATGTTGGAAAAAGAGAGCTTGAGTATGGGAGGAGAAATTTACATTCTTTTACAAACCTCAATTTTGACTTTCAAATTTTGCAAATGGCCTTGCCCAAGCTCTGACACGGATCTACATTTACACGATCAAAGCATTCTATGTCATCCAAAACTTGAGTTTCCTAGTTCAGAGTATTCCCAAAAGTACCCAAACACACAAACAAATAAACAAACAAACAAACAAACAAAATGTAAACAAATCCAGGTCCAAACTCCGAAATTCAGAGGAGAAACCAGAGAAACGGAATACTCGAGAAATACCAACACAAAAGAAATAGAAGTTGGTTATTTAATGTGCTGATCGTGTATGTGAGCTAGCTAATGAGTTATGTCCAGACAGGTTACATGACTGAGGAACTTTCGCTCACACGTTGATTGTGTACCTGCTCTGCTATGACAGACAAGTTTTGACGAATGATGAGCGTTCAGACATATAAACAAATCCACGCGAGAGCGATTTTTCCTCGGTCATGTGATAGATCTCGAAATATCTCATCCAGCTGATGTCGTAAATATGTGCACAGTCTGAATAATGGACATGTTCTTAATCTGAAAGTCACCATGTGGTGATGATCAGCTCTCCGTTTGTTTAACATCGTGAGTTGTGACGTGACTGAGACATCCTGCTAATTTTGTTGACACAGTGGAACACATAGCGTTATGAACATTTAATCCATACAGCATGAGGTCGTTATTGTGCCAGTTATGAATGTAACAACAACGTCAAACAGGATAAGAGAATGGAGTGATTAGCTTTCCGTGCATCTCTATTGAAAAGACAGGTCGTTTTCTGCTTTTGTTCACAATCCAGCTTTAGCTCTTCCACGTAGCCAAAGATCTGGTAACGTGAAAGATTCCGAACGGGTGTATTATTACACCTGGAGATTTGTTCGAGGGACAGAAATATAAAATTGGGTGTGAAAATCGTTCGGACGTCGGTGGAAGAATGAACTGGAGTAAAAAATAACGCAACAGGAAATGGGGCATGAAAAACAAAGGAGAAGAAGAAAAACTAAACAAACTATCGATCTGTGGAGTTTAAGATGATGTGGAAGCCGACAAGCAAAGATTTATTCTTTTAATAAGCTTTTAAACGAAAATAAAAGAAAACAGATTGATAGAAAGAATGTACGCAATGGGGATTGTTTTTGACCAGCCTTGTTATTTTCCTTTGCCAGACACAAGGGTGTTGAACAAGCAGCATAGAGAGGGAATGAATGACTTTTATACTCTTTGTTTGAAATGTACATTATAAAAATTACAACAAGAATAATTGTGTATGGAAATTGTTTTCTTCATATCGCAATAATTTTAGAAAAAAATTTGTGATCAGTTTTTTTCAAATGACAAGAAGAAAAGTGAATGTTTCGTTCTTTATACTGTTTCTTCAACAACCCTTGTGTCTGGTAAAGGGAAGTAATAGCGCTGGTCAAAACAACCCCCATAACGTAAATGTTTTGGATTGCTATGGCCTTTGGTCCCTTTTTGCTAAACACACGACCACGGATGTCGTGAAACTACAGCAAGGGAAGGTGGATGAAGTGAGTGCAGCAGCTCTCTACACTTCAGCAAACATTAACTTATCGTTGTATGCTGTTACGATAAAATAAGATATTGAACACCTGGTGACCCTGAGTGTCTTATAGGTGTTTTGAAGTGTGGCATGTCATTTTAATAAATTCATTGAGACATTCTTTCAGCATTAAAGCAGTTTATGTCTATTGCCTACAAACTGTTTTAATTCAAACAGCCTCTATTCACATATATGTTATCATTTGTATTGTAGAATTCTGACCAATTCTTTGTTGTTGGACAAGCACCTTCATATTTTTCCTTGATTTAATTTTAAAAAAAAAAGGGGGGAGGAATGGGGTAGAATATCCGTGATTTATGTAGCAAAAGGGCTTACGTTATTGGCTTGCGAGCATTTGAAATATTTATCTTTAAACTATGTTTATGCCATAAATTGTTTATAGAGCCTATGGTCTATAAATATTTGAGATATTTGTGATATATCGCTCTAAAACCTGGAAATGCCCTTAATTTTTTTTTCTTTTTTTAGGATCGTGGATTTTCTCTTTGAGATCGATGGTTCCTATACATGGAAGCTCTGCAGCTGGAATCAACTCCAATAATCGACATTAAATTGCTGATCTCAGGCTCTGAGGTGAATCGGGTGAGTTATGAGAGAGAGAGAGAGAGAGAGAGAGAGAGAGAGAGAGAGAGAGAGGGGGGCAGGGGAGGAGTGGGAATGGTTGAGATATAATTGTTTCTGATAATGGTTGTGTGGTAAGTGGGAGGATTTTTTGTTATTTTTGTTTCGTTTTCTTTCAAACGACGTCCAGCTTTTTGAATACATGTATTTTTGTTTTTGGTTTGTTTTCTTTTATCTTTTTAAACGTCCGGCTGTTTAAACGTGCTTAACTCTGTGTTCGTCCATTGCTCAAGGATCTGTCTGTTCTTTTATGATATATATTATATATTATGTTCTGCTGCCGTCGTTCAATGTTCTGTCACATATCCAGCTGTCGTCCATTGTTCCCATCTGTCCATCGTCCATCACGCACTTACACTTCTGTCTGATGAGCATTAGTTTTCCTTCGTCTTTCAACCACTACTCGCCTCCTTTTCCCGATCTTTCCATCCACCACACATTCTGTGGTCTCATCGGTCTGTCCTACAGTTATTTGTCATATCAGTTAGTCATATGTCCTCCGTTACTTCCACCTTTCCTTCGGCATACAATTCTAGTGTTTCCTGTCGACATGTGGTCATCATGCCCATCCCTTTCCCGGGATTTATTTATTATTTGACTTTCCCCATCGCCCAATTCATCCATACCTTCCATTGTTCTTTCCGGCATTCATTTACTGTTCTTTTTTGTCTCTCTCTCTCTTTAACTGACCTTCATCCATTTCCCCAATCTCATCCTTCAATGTTCGCTCTTTTCATCTCGTATCTAACATAGAACAGTGAATATTTTTTTTTTTTTTTTGCGGTCGGCTAAATTACTGCCGTTTGCACGAGAACAGACATGAATAAGTATTGCAAAGAAGGGAAGAAAAATATATTTGCTTTTTTTTTTTATTATTATTGCTCTTTGAAGTTTGTTCCGCGGAAATGATTTTTAAAAAATCGTTGTATAATGAAACTGTTTTTACTTAATTCACAATTATTTTAACTATGATTTTCTTTTCTTTGTGTCTCATAAAAAAGAGCTTAAAATGTTTCTTTTTTGTTCTTCGCTACAAAATTCACTTTTAATCCAATTATCCATCCATCCATTCATTCATCCATCTATCCATCTTTCCATCCATCCATCCATCTATCCATCCAACCATCCATTCATCCATTCATCCATCCATCTATCCATTCATCCATCCATCCATCCACCCATCCAGCCATCTGTCCATTTACCCATCTATCCATTATTGCATCCATCCTTTTATCAAATCCAATCATCCATCCACCTGTCTATCCATCCATCCATCCATCCATCCATCAAGTCCAATCATCCGTCCATTCATCCATTCTTCCATCCATCCATGTACCCATTCATCCATCCATCCATCCATCCATCCATCCATCCGTCCGTGCGTCTGTTCATCCATGTATCTATTTATCCATTCATCCATTTATTCATCCATCCATTTGTCCATCCTTCCATCCATCCATTGGAAATTATGAAAAAAATCGTTATATAATGACATTGTTTTTGCTTCATTTACAATTATTTTAAACTATTTGTTCTTTTGTTTGTATCTCATAAAAAAAGCTTAAAATGACTCGGGTTTTTTTTCTTCATTACAAAGTTGCCTACCAATCCAACTATCCATCCATCCATCCATTTAGCAATCTATTCATCCATTCATTCATCTATGCATTAGCCCATTCATTCATCCATCTATGAAATCCAATTATCCACCCCCGTCTATCCATCCATCCATCCATCTTCATCTATTCACCCATCCATCCATCCATCCATTTATCCATCCATCCATCTACCCATGTACCCATCAATCCGTCCATCCATCCAACCATCCATCCTTACATGTACTCATCCATCCATCTATCCGTCCATCTATTCATCCATCCATTCATTCATTCATTCTCCATCCATTTATCCATCCATCCATCTACCCATATACCCATCATCCATCCATCCATCCAACCATCCATCCATACATGTACTCATCCATCCATCTATCCGTCCATCTATTCATCCATCCATTCATTCTCCCATCCATCTATCAAATCTAATCATCTATCGATTCATCCATCCATCCATCCATCCATCCATCCATCCATCAAATTCAATCGTCCGTCCATCCATCCATCTATCCATCCATCCATCCATCCATCCATCCATCCACCTATCCATCCAACCATCCATCCATCCATCCATCCATCCATCTATCCATCCATCTATCCATCTATCCATCCAACCATCCATCCATCCAACCATCCATCCATCCATCCATCCATCTATCCATCCATCCATCTATCCATCCATCCATCCATCCATCTATCCATTTCGCTTGCCTAAGAAATGACTCCACGTTGCTGGTTCAGTCTCCGAAGAAGTCTGGTGGAACAAGGAGCTAAAACGTCACTGTCTATCAAGGGTGGGTGGTCGACGGAGTGCTGTGCTAGGGGGAAGGTTTGGAGGAGGAAGGAACGAAGGAGATGAAGGGACGATAAAAGACGGGATGGTCTACAACAAATACTGCAAGCGCTTGAGACCGAGAATGGAAGGTGTTGAGAGACAAACTCATCTCGCGCTGATGAGTCTCGCTCTCTTTGACAAAACGCCTTATTCATTCAACAGGGCCAGAATTCATGATCAGCCATTAGTTATACTAGTAGAGAACCCACGGGAGATTATTTAAATATACATATAGATCAAACCGATACTGCCCTACGACTTTAAGGGTATGGCAAGCGTGCGCACCTCGATATTGGATTTTGGATGACCAAACTGAATGTTATTCAAAGAAAACGTGTTTGGTGTTTTGAACGCGTCATTTTATCGAATGTACAATTCAGATCAAACACTTTCGTGAATTTACTATTCCATTATTATCGCATTTTTAGAATAATGTCAAACATAGTAAGCTTTTTTCGACTTTATATAAAAGGAAACAGATCTTGGTGCGAAATGTCATATTGATACATTCAGTAGTTTTGGAATCCATTAGCCTTTTATGGGTTTTGTTGGAGATTTATAAAATAGATTTGTCCCGACTAAGCGAACAGCTAGAAAGTCCCGTCTAATTTTAGTAGGGAGGTACAAACACTCCAAACTGTTCACTACCAATGACATAGAAAAACACAAAAAATGCACGGGATCGGTGACAGTTGTTCTCGGATCTCGTGGTGGAGCGGTAAGAAGCATCAGTGAATGTTCTATTTTTATCAGGGGGTACAAACAACCTGGATTTCCAGGTTTTTGTTTTGTCGAATATGAACTATCAATTTCTTACTATGCTTCTTCTATTGTTATAGTATTATTGTGTTATTGTATTTGTTAACCTGTTTGTTTCATTGTTATTGTATTCTTTTATTGTTTGTTTTTTTCTAACACGCTTATTTTATTGTTATATTATAGTTTTCATTAATTTTATTTCTTAATATGCTTAAAATAATTTTGTGCATTTGTCCGCGTATAGACATGTTGAGAAATATAACTAACAAGTGAGCCATGAATTCTGGTCCACCTTGTAGTTTTGTTTTTGTCCACCTGTTCAAATATACGAAAATACTGTAATACATTGCAAGAAAATTGTGATTCCCTTATGCGATATCCACTTAGTTCAATGAACTATTCGTAGTTTTTTAAGATCGAAGATTGCTGTGAATTTTTTTAATACATATACCGTGGAAAGTTATGCTTGAACAGGCGAAGCAATAGTTAAACTGTGATAAAAGAGAATGCATTATCATTGTGGGTCAGTAAAACAGCCTTCGGCCTATAGTAGAAGAGAAAGGCTTAGCTCTTTTTTTTTTTTTTTTTACGCCTATCGGCTACCTGCGATTGATGTCTCGGAAGACAAGCCGGTATGTTATTTTCTTTTTCTAGCAATTGTATTAAAGTTTGGATCAAGATTCTAATGCAGATGTCGAAAAATTAAATGATCATTGTTCTGGAAACAGAAATTTTCAGGAAGAAAGAGTTTTGTCGAAGTCAGCCTACAGGTGTTCTCACCTCTGTCGTTACCTGAAACGAGCTGGTTGACAAGGTCTACCAGGACAAGGGAATTTAGCTGGAAAGCGCACAAACTGGAAGAAATAAGTTTTCAAAATAGAATGAATATAGTAGGGCTCCTGGTGGTGATAGTATTAAATTCTTAGCTACCCGCGGATAAACCAGAACAACTTTGAAATTTAACGGAGTATAGCTCCTCGTTATAATGGGGTTAAAACCTCAGTTACCCGCAGACGAACCGAATAAACTTTAGAATTTAATAGAGTATGGTTCCTGTTGGTGCCGAGGTTAAACTCTAAGCTACTCGCTGTCAAATCAGAGCAACTTAAGAATTTAACGGAACATGGCTCTTGGTGATGATAGGGTTAAAATCTCAGTAAAAGTTAGAAATGAATAGAGCATGGCTCGTGATAGTATGAGGGTTAAACCCTAAGCTACGGCTGGGCACATCATAGCAACTTTAGAATGTAACCGAGCATGGCTCCTGAGAGTGATAAGGTTAAATTTTTAGCTGTGCGGGTATTTGTTTTCGGAATAGCCACAATAAAAAAGGGCCATAATCCTGTTGGATTAGATAGCGGATGGCAGGATGAACGAAATGAAACGAACGTCAGAACCCAAAGCTGAGCGAAAGAGCATCGAATTCTCCTACGAACTCCGAGAAAAATGAACAGGGGATAATTCATGGAATAGGAATGAGGGATAGGGGATAAGAATCGGAACGCAAATCTTGCGTGATTCAAACACTTTTGATATGCTAGTGGTTTAGACAGAGATGGAAAGAAGGGGAGATCACTTTCGATCTTTTAGCGCGGAATTGCCATGAGAAAATCGCAATTCAGGCCTTGAAAACCGAATTGTCTCAAGTGCCAAATTCACAAAAAGTGTATCAAGCAAGGCAGTGTCAGTTTTCAGGATCAAGTTACTTTTGATAGAAGAGTATTTTAATTATACAGAACTACAATTTCTTCAAAATAATGGCTTGACTTCCAAACCCTCAAGGATCGACTGGAAGTAAAGAAGATATCGTGACATCCACAAAAACCCCAGCGTTGAATTCGATAGTGATGATCTTTTCTTTTCGGCAATCCATCGAGTTCGCCGGCAACTGTGATTTCAGTGTTATTGCACTCCTGGGTCTGAGGTTATGAAAACCTAGCCATGCTTTCTAATGGACAACGAAACCAGCCTTTGAACGACACTACTGAGGGCATCAATAACACATTTTTTGGTTGATTGTCTTGATATAGTCATTACAGAGCGACCATATGGGCTCATTGGTGCAATGAAGAAGCATAGGCAAATAAAAAAAGTTTCACCACATGGTAAAGGCGAAAGAGTTTAGTGCTGGCTCGCACATGCAAGGACACGATCTTGGGACGGGCTAGCGGGCTCCTGGCACGTTATATAACCATATGGATACAATAGATTTTTTGCCCACCAATAGAAATAGAGCTGCACCAATGGTCCCAAATAGATTCCTAGGTCTAGCTGCACCAATAGGTCCAAATAGTCGGCGCCTAATCGTTATGCCCTCTTTGTCCCACAGCAGGCTTTGACTTCTTGACATTTTGTGCGCCATTGTTTGTTAGAGACACTCACGTCCTAACTTTAGTCTTCCATATCGCATGTTTTAAAGTGGCGCTTGAGTATGTCTGATGGTGACAATGGGGAGAGAGACAGTCAAAGGATCATATTATCTCACCTAGACATGAAACTTTTTGATGTGTCTTGTCAACAAGCACGAACAGCATGAGACCAGCCGAATTTAACGGTACTGTAGGAGATAAGATTAGACTTTACAATATGCTTGAAAAAAGATAAGCTTTTACAGTCCACCAATGATAAAGAGTTAGGTTTAACAATCAACTGAAGATGAGATTAGACTTTGCAGTATGTTGGAGATATCTTAGATATCACAGTAAGTTGGAGTAAGAATAGACTTTACAATCCCTTAGAAATAACATTAAACTTTATTGTGCTCTGGAAATGAGAAAAAGCATTATCGGTCGCTGGAAATAGATTAGACTTTCCAGTGTACTTGAGATAGGAACAGCATGTATATGCTGGGGATGAAATTAATCTTTCCAATCAGCTGAGCACATGGTTCTCGTATGGCATCCTTATGGGTAACAACTATACACAAGCACTGACTCTCACTCCCCAGCGACAGAACACAAGCGGTTCACCAAAGAATGGCATTAACATCAAATCAGTGGGACGAACAACATAATTTCAATTATTTATATGATCTCAACCAATTCCTCATAGGAATTATTAAGGAAAAGGAAAAGGATCAGATTCTATTGATGAAATGAAATGTAGTGTAATAAAAGGAGGTGAGGAAGTGAGAGCAAGTGTCTCCATAACTACCTTTCCTTCTATCTATGTATCCATCCATCCATCCATCCATCCATCTATCCATCCATCCATCCATCCATCTATCCATCCATCCATCCATCCATCCATCCATCCACCAATCCATCCATCCACTATCCACCCAAATATCGATATTTCCACTGCACAAAATCCCAATGAATACCAGTTATCCAAAAAAATTACTGATATACTTTCCAGTCAAACACAAGGCCGTTATGTCATTAATACATTGTATTTTTGACAAGGCGCCAGACACAATGGAGAACGTTCAATCAGAGTATTTTTGTTTCAAACTTTCGCTCAATGAAGGAGATCTGATCACATTGTGATGGATAACAAAAGAGAGATTATAAAGAGAGATAAGGCATGAAGATGGACCGGAAATAAACTAAGAGGTAAACAACCCATTTGTCAATCACGTCTGTCTGTCCCTCTGTCCACCCCTTGATCAATCCAGCCAGCCATCAGTCCGTTTTGCCTTCAGTTTCCCGTGTACCCATCCATCCACTCATCCATCCATCCATCCATCCATCCATCCATCCATCCATCCATCCGTACATCCATCGTTAACTCCATCATCCATCCGTCTGTCTATCTATCTATCTATCTATCTATCTATCTATCTATCTATCTATCTATCTATCTATCTATCTATCTAT
>JBCEWB010081195.1:0-12844 GCA_039654565.1 Peronia peronii | reverse complement strand
CCAAAACAAACAAACAAACAAACAAACAAACAACAAAAACTGAAGTTTATTTTAACGTCTCCTTCAGTTACTGAAATTTCAGATAGTTTGTTTAATAAGAAGGAGTGCCATCTGAAAGTATTAGCAACATGTTCTAGCAATGGGAGTGACTCTGGCCTAGCCATTATATCAAACAGTGTCAGTAGGACGTATTACAGAGCGTGGATCTTGACTATCACCCATATCTAAGGGTTTTAATTCTATTACATAGCATTCCCGTGAGTCTAAATTTAACAGAGATAATCGGTCATGATTTGATTTGGCATTTTTAACACATTGTCTTAGTAATAATGATAGATGATAGTCTGTTATTTTCAATACTTTACTTATTCTTAATTGTTCTTTCTTTATGTATCGTTCGTGTGTGATTCGTGATCTAATCCAAGAGGACATCTGTAGTAGATCTGAAGTGGAAATAGAAGTATTATGTGAGAACAAAGCAAGGGTAGTACAGGTAACTCTGCCTTACATTTTCCCCTTTACTTTCATTACTGTGACTATTAGCTGTATACCGATCATTGTGACTATCCTTACAGAGCACGATGACTGTGTCATAGATAGAAATTTTAATGTTTTCCTTACCTTAGAATATGAAGTTTGAGAGACTGAATTCGAATACAATGGTGTGTTAGACTGCAAGCACAAATAATGACATGTTTGTATTTTGTTTTCTCTTAAAAGTCCTGCTTTTTCTATAAGCGGAAATGTTCATTCTAACGTGTTTGACCCATGGTCATACAGGTGATATCCGTTCTATGTTAGAGACGATTTGGCTTTCTCTCTCTCTCTCTGACTGCTACTTGCAGTGGTAGATCCTCACTATGTGATTGAATACAGGCAAACGGTGCACGGTTGATTGTGACCTCTTCTAAGAACATCCTGATCCCGGATACCAATGATGGGGTATTGAATGATCCGTCTGAGGAAGAAAAATATCACGGTCACACAGATTATCAGTACACCAGAAGCTCTAAACTGAACTTCCACGTCCCATAAATAGTAAACGTTTCTTCTGTTTCTGTTGCTTCAGAGCTCATTTGTGGACTGCATGCCATAGTAAAGATCTTAACAATCTTGGTTTCGACACCGAAAAAAACGGAGGCCGCATATAGGCCCTGAAGAACCCTGAAGTGACTTATGGGAGCCATTATAATGATTGGGGGAGGGAAAGGGAAAGGGTGGAGAGCAATATTCGTGACAGGATAAGAACAGAAAGGCAGGAAATGCAACGAAAGACACAACAGTCATGAGAGAGGACAAGTATATGAACAAAAGCTGCCCGAAGATTAAAAGAATAAAATAAGACGCTCGTCAAGTAAATTTTTCCCTTGAAGAAAAAATTTAAAAGCTTCCTTCTAAAACCCAATCTGTTGTCATTACTTTGCTATGTACTTTTTTCGACTGATGCTAATCAGATATAACATGCATCCTTTTCACAATAAACAAAACAAAACAAAACAAAATAAAAACAAAAACACACACACACACACACACAAACCTGCATATGAGCGGCCCTTTCCGTTTGTAAGTTTTGGCGAAAGCTACATTTTTATTATGGAAGACGGTGAAATTTGAAATTTCATTACAGGGCATTTTCAAAAAAATTCAGAATATTTTCTTTTTCTTTTGCGTGCAAAGAGTTGAAAATATATAATATATATATTATTCCAAACAACATGTTCACAAAGTTTCGAACACGCTCCATTGATATTTGACGAAGGAGATTGCAAAGCTAGCAATTTTAAAGACTGTAAAATCCAAGACGGCGGCATTGCCATGTGAGCCATTAGAGAAGTCGATTTTTTTTTTTTACTGTTTTTCTCTAACCTGAACATGCCAAATTCGATGGAAAAGATTAAAATAGCCTATCTCTAACAATGTAAAAAAAATATCTCTCCTCCTTAAAGAATGTGAACAAGACACTGACTACCTCTGTGATGTAAGGACTCACAAAGTTGAACAAACCAAATGCCATCAGTGGGGCATTCAGAACATGTCCATGTATTATTTCAGAGTATACTCACAATTAATTCATCACGATGGAGATATTAACCAAGATAGTATGGCCGTTGCACAGGAAGCCAATAAGAAGAGGCCTCATCTTATGAATGAGATTTTGCTCTAAAAAAAAAACAAGCACAACAAGGAACAATGACACAAAGCCAAACCATGTAACGTGTGTTCATTGTGTTCACAATGCTCGCTCTGACCACCTAACAGTGTTAGCTCGGACTTATTGATGGACTGCCCCTCACACTTGCCTGCAGTGGACATACAACACTTGACTTGTAAACTAAGGTCACGATAATTTGCCGTGAATAATTCTTACCTCATTACCCGTACAAGGTATTGTATAACATCAATGACAAACAGGACCAGACAAAATATCAAGTAACATTCTACGCATTAACATGGATAAGATCTTTATATTTAGTTTATATACAATTCATTTTCTGCCACCTCTAATAAAATACTGTGTATACGGTAGGAATTATAACCTATAACAAACTTCCAATATAAAAAAGAAGTGGGGGGACAGCTACTCTTGGAAACTGTTTTAATTTCCAATGACGGTGATGAGTAATAAATACTTGAATTCCATAAAACTATAGACCGCCTAGTTTCCGATAGCCATATTCTGTTCGAAGATATGATACTGATTTGCATGGTGCCAACGGTCCATTTTTTAGGGGAATTATCATGACACGGCGAAAGGGAATGGGACACTAACTTTCATAGCGTTTGGACAGCGTCATCGATATAATCGAAAACGGTGTAACACAAACGCTATTAAAAGCAGTAAACATTCAGTTTAAAGCAGAGGAATAATTCACAACATTTTGTTTATCAGTGCTGGATGTATGGTATTCGTAGCAACAATTTCAAATGTTACTTTCATAGCAGCAATAGTTTTACATGATTGTGTATTATGCTGAGATTTTACAACGCATCAGCACAATTACGCGTACATTGCGCCTACTTTTACATGCTATTGCCTACACCAGTCAAGCATTTATAAAAATCAATGTAGGTAGGAAGAAATGAATTGCCAACTAAAACAACATCAGAAATAATAGATACCAAAGAATACATTTTAATCCTAATGAGATACTATTATTTCTCTCTAACATATCGAGAGGTAAAATTTCATAGAAATAAGATTAATGACTGAGATAACGACCGGCATCTTACTGAACTGACAGCCTAATAAGGGATTCATATTTATACAACGACGGGATATTTGACGTAAACAATAGGTTCAATGACAGTTTTATACAAACAGCCACTTGCAGAACTATGATAAAACAGAGAATGGTATTATCATTGTATTATTCTGGGGTTCTTGACCGAGACAAAATGGCAAATTGTAGGAGCCACCAAGAGTAGACAACCCCATAAAGGTCGAATTAAGAAGACGATGTTTTCAAGGAGATTGAGTTAACATAATCGGACAGGTGAACTCTTCACCTTTGGCTGTCTGCTTGACCTGAGGTAGTCATTTTCAATTTGACATCTTCACCCTTGGCCTTAGCAGTGCCTAAGTGCCACTTTACCATATACTTGAAGTACTTTTCAAATGAAATATAATAAAGAAGGAAGCTACATTGATATAGGCTAGAACTGTCATTTCCTGAACATCAAATAGATATAATAATACAAATACAGCATTTACTTTTAGAATTAAAGAGTCGTCATTCATCTCTGTCACAGATTTGAGTGAAGGAAAGGAGGGATTCCTGTTCCACTGATATAAAAAAGGAAAAAACAATGATAACTAAATGATTTCTTTGTCTCGTACAGGCTGGAGTCTGTTGTGACACTGGGGGCGATAGAATATTATCTGATTTAAATTTCGCAAGTAAGTTCAGCTCTCAACCATGAGAGAATGTGAAATAACACCTTAAAGTAGAGCGCTCATTCTTGCAGAGCCTGCAGGTATTCAAAGTTTGGTCGAATCTATAAAATAACTTGTCCTTTCCTCCATCGGACAATATCCAACTTCTGTCATGAGACAATGGTTTAATGTATTTCTATTCAGCTGTTTGACTATGTGCCAGAAGGTAAAGATTGACAGATCGTCTTAAACAATGACGATTTATACAACATACATCCACTTTAGATATTGAGAATGAAATTATACCTTTATCTTTGTCTCATCTCAAATAATCTGAATTTTCATGAACCTCGCATAAATTTGGAATAGGTGATATTCTAGAATTCCACAAAAAAGGACCGTAGATTTGAAACCAGAGTTGGCGTCGTCCAGCTATTCCTCCACCAGTATGGCTACTCCCCAACACTGGGAGACAACACAAAAGACAGATTTATTGACAGACAACCAAACACAAATATTTCAAATTGTCAACCAGATTTTCATCAGCGGAACTATAGGACTCTTTGGACTAGGAGCTAACATCGTCAATGCTATCGTGTTTTTTCGCGGAGGTTTCACCACGACTATCAATATCAGCTTTTTCGCTATGGCCATATCGGACCTGTGTGGTTTGTTGACAATAGAATGGTATGGACTATGGATGAACCCTTTGTTTGTCAATTTACCCATTCCTATCGTGGCCAGTGAGTTCCGAATTTGGACCGGCTCTATACCGCATTCTTATTTTGCCCTCACTACGGGATGGATCACCGCCTTTGTTACAGCAGAGAGATGTTTCTGTATTCTGTTCCCACTCAAAGTCAAACAACTCATCACACCACGGAGAGCTGCCATAGTCATAGTCTGTATAGGTCTACTGAATTTGTTACCTGTCATGCCAGAATACTTGAAAATATATATCAGCTGGAAATTTTATCCAGAACGAAATCAGACCTTGCTGGCTGTGATATTCAAAGACGGCATATCGCAGTTTGACGGTATCGATTTTGTTCTGAGTGCTGTATCAGCTATGACTTCGTTTGTGGTTGTTCTTCTATTCACTGTAATTCTGGTGGTGAAGATCAAGCAACAAGCCCAGTGGAGGTCGGAGTCGGTTGGAGGTGACAATCAGCGTAGAGTGGTTTCAAGACGAGACCAACAGACCATGTCTATGGTGGCTGTTATTGCGGCTGTTTTGATTGGTTGTTACGCACCAGGGGTCACGTGTAATCTTGTGAGCTCTGCTGTACCGGAGATAAGGGTTGAAGGTGTATACTCCAATGTATTTTTCGCAATGTACTCATTTCCTTTCGTTTTTCATTCCATCAACTCCAGTATCAACATTTTCTTCTACTACAAGATGAGCTCCAAATATCGGCAGGAATTTCACAGGCTGTTCTCTTCCTGCAGCAACATCTGGTAAATGGTAAAGAGTCTGGTCAGGGTCTGATGTTGTTGTTTTTTTCGAATTTAAAAAATACAGCGACGGTCAAAAGCAAAAGATTGTAAGGTAAACTGCCACAGCAGTCAATATCTTTGATTCTGAACTGACTTCTTCAGTATCACTGGACTTCATCGATGTTTTTTTTTTGTTTGCATTAGATATTACGGGACATAGTTTTACTGATGTTTTCTGAAATCTTTGCAACCTACAGACAACCATTTTTGTGTTATTTTTTTTTTTCATATCCCCATCATTCTTAATGCCACAAAAAAGATATACATGGTAATTTCCTTTATTGTTGTGCTTTGATGTCCATTTCATATTTATAGCTAGTATATATTTTTCTCTGTGATTTACAAAGGTATTCTAATGTAAACATCGGAGAAACTGCTTATATTTCAGTGGAAAAAGAAAGGGAAAGGTCTTGAGATAACCTTTGTTGTGGTGTGAACTACAGCTGATGTGAATGGTGGAATCCATAAACGCAGTGAAGGTCAGCAGCAAAGATTATAGGTGAACTGCCAAGCAAGCAGCGCCTCCTGTCTAAACTCAATCATTCTGTAGTATGACTGTGACTTCATAAATGGGCTTTGAATCTTTGTCACACGTTTGCACCGGATATGTAAGGCCTACACAAATATCCGGGGTTAATTCGTCGGTGGCGTGACAGACTGACGTATCGCGAAGTTTTTATTCTGAGTTAAATAATTGAAATTTCTGTTTTCATATCTCGCGTATTTCATGGCCGATTTTGGTTATTTTTGCTTTAATATGCTCAGTCATAATCCTTCTTGTTAAAACATTATCCGTTTGTCTTTTAGATAATACACTTAAAGCATTTGCCTGTTTTCAGTAAAAATCCCCGATACGCCAGTCTATGACGACATAGTTTTACACCCAATTGAGTGATATAATTATCGCTCTCTACCACAGCGCACTGACCCCGCGTACTGACGACGCCAGCCGTAGTAGGTGTCGAAGAGTGAACAATTGAAGGTTTTCAACACATACAGGCCATTTCATCATTGCTATTAAAGAAAAATAAAAGAACTAAATTAAAAAAGCAAAGAAAAAAAAAAGAAAGAAAAGCAAAGCCATTATAAATAGTAATAATAATAATATAATACTAATAATAATATACTAAAAAGAACATTTTAAAAAATTTAAAAGGAAAAAATTTCGAAGAGGCCATTTTTTTTTAAAGGACGTTTTCAGTGTTAAATTTGGAAATTTCTGGAATTTGCTGGAAAAACAAAACAAAAACAATTTTATGATTGTGTTGCGTACATTTTTAAATTATGGAGGGAATGTTGACTGTTGAAAAAAAAAAAAGAAGTACATTACCACAGTCTCCGGAAATGAAGAGAAATGCCTAGAGCATCGCTGGAAACCAGGGGTCTTATTTTGTCCAGGAAGTGTGTGTGTATGTGTGTAGGGGTGGGGATGGGGCATGACCAAAATCGCCAATATGTCGATACTTTAGCGTCAAATACATGTAGTTCTAAAAATGTATATAGAATAAGTGGCGATTTCAATTGTCCCATGTCCTGTCTAGAAGTCATGCCAGAAATCTCATATTTTCCATTTCAGTGTCAGTGTCGTATATTGTAAAACTGAATCACAACGAGCATCGCTTGTAGAAAATTCCATCTCTCTGGAACTGAGGCACATAGACAATCGTCTTGTGGATGGTGCAGTAGAGCTTTCAGTAATTGTAAATAGTATAGATGTGCTACCTGTAATTGTAGATGGTAACCGCGTCATCGGTAAGGGAAGATCGTAGAACTAAGCCAGTAACAACTACAGATAGTATGCCGCTAGAAATATGACATCTTTTTGGTTAAAAGTAGGAAGTCGCTTCTATCAGAGCTCACTGATGGTTATTGGCAACGCAATATATAACAATATCAAGTTAGAACATAACAGAACTTCAACATCCAGTAGCAATAAAGACAATATCAAACATGGCTGACAAAGGAAAATAATCTTTCAATCCAACTCATCAAACAGCTTTGATTTCTCTTGTGCACAATAATTTTAAAAAATGTTATGTGCACAACATTCGTCCTCGACAAGGCCGCAAGCCTGCCATTCTTCGGCAGATCAGATTCTGAAGTGGCAGATTCTTGATTAAAATATCTGTTGAAGATTGTAGATACTTTGTTCTTTTGTGTATTACACGATGTCCTATTTGTGAAGGGATACAGTTACCTTATGATACATTAAAGTGTTTCTATTCACCTATTTGACTGTATGTCTGGATACGGAAATTGACAGGTGGGCTTGTACAATAACAGCACACACTGCACACATAGAAATCGGCATAGCTACTTTAGATCTTGAAAATGAAAATATTTCTTGATCAATGTCTCGGTTCAAATATTCGAAATCACCATGAACCTTTTAGCAAGGGATTGGATATTGCTGATTGGGATATCTATTTTTGTGTTTTTTCGCCTGCCTACCTAAATATCTACGTACAGTACATGATTCAAGTCTTGCCTCTATAGAGGAGACGCCTCACAACCGCAGCTGTGTACACTTGGACCTTTGTGGGAAATTCAATGGCTTGGTTTAGTTACAGATTCTCTGAAAGTCTTTGAGAGATAGAGCTGGGATTTGAGGGGCACAATGTCATTTCTTTAAGTTTTCTGATTGCTGCTTACAAAGATTTAGACTAGATTCATCTGTATCTGACCCAATTAATGGACATCAATGTCAGCAATGCATTATGACCACGTAAAACAGGACATGTCGTCTACACGAGATATTGACAGATCCTCTCAGTTGTTGATATAGCTGTTCATTATAATCATTTGCATTTACTTAGTGTTTTTTAAAAATTCATTTATCTATTCACTTTATCTTTTCATTTTATTATTAATTGATTCATATATTTCTTGATATTGATTATTTTTATATTATTATTTAATTTGATAGTTTTATTAGAGAGGAATGTTGCTGGGATTTTGTTTTGTTTTACTTTGTTTGTTGTTGTTGTTGTTGCTTTGGTCAAGAATGGCAAAAAGAAGAGGAAAAATGAACCATGATTTTATCATTATCCTTTTTTGTGTAATAAAAAAAAAAAGTTTTTGAAAAAAAAAAAAAGGTACAGCTTTTTTTCTCTGTGTCTTCTTCAATCCATGAAAACTTGAATCAATGTCTTGTAATATCCCCAAAACGGATTGATCTGTCTCCTGGACATTTGAACTGTACAATGTAGACATGAACACTGCATAACTCATTCTGTTTTATATTGAAGTTTTCTCAAAGATGTTCATCCATTGCACTTAAATGAAGGAAGGCATACATTTTGCACACTCTTTTATTAAAAAAAGAGGGAGAAAGGGGAGGAGGGGGGGGGGTATAAGAGGAAAATAAAAATGCAGTTATTAAGAGGAAAACCTGTGTGACGTCTGTACGACCTGTCTGGGAAAATATAATAAATCAGCACTGATGTTCTTTCTAGCAAGCACTTGAAACAGCATAAGCTTGCACTGTGCTGCATGTCTTCATAATGGATTTTGACAGCAGAATTCATGGCCATTAACACAGGCGCTTAATTGGGAAATAGGAGCAATGGAAAATTAGGCGGGTTGTATCACAATTTATATCATAACAATCCCTGCATGGATTAAATGCCAAGGCTGCATTGCATTTCATCTTTACTATGGAAGGGAAACAGCATAAATAAAAGAAAGCTGTCAGAGTACGAAATAAGACCCTCTTCTTTATCATCTTCAAATTACTACTCCATCTACAGAAAGCTGACTCTTATACAGTCTGTTTTGACACTTTTGGGGTTAATTAAAGGAACAATAACATCAATAATATTTTCATTTTCCTCATAGCTCATTTTAATACGAGATCGTTGTGCTCAGTCCTATTACTTCCCTTTGCCAGACAACAGATGTGTTGAACAAGCAGTGTACAGTGAGAAAAAAAAATCACTTTTGCGCCCTTTACTTGATTTATACACCACGAGAAATTAAAAAAACGGAAACAAACAAAAAGAGACATAAAGAGAATGTTTTCTTCTTATTATAATTTTATCAATTTTGTGTTTTGTTTTATCGATCTTTCGAAAGATATAAAGTAAAGAATTTTTTTCCTCTTTATATAATTCTCTCGTCGGGCAAAGGGAAGAAATAGGGATGGGCACAACGATCTTCCATGGATACACTTAAGTAGCACACCACAATCAACGATATAAATATTGTCCACAAAGCATACGCATTATCCCTCTTTTTCTTTTCCTCTTGATGGGAAGTCGCAACAAGCTCATATCAAGTGAGTCTTTCGCTGATGTCCATAAACGAGTGCTGGTGCCGGTAGAATCTGGAGCCCGATACACACACACACACACACACACACACACACACACACACACACACACACACACACACACACACACACACACACACATTCGTTACTAATTATTCCTAGATGAATCGTTGCAACAGTATTATTTGTTAGACCGCGAAACAAGACAATTTCACTTAAAACCTTCAAAAATTAACTATTTTTTTGTTTGTTTCTTTGTTTTTTCCTTTTAAGGATATTTTGTCCACAGTAACATATGATGTTGGATCTCTACATGCAATAAAAAGGATCGATTACAACAGTTGCAGCAGGAACAAAGCACTCTAGGCTTTACAGGAGCTAATGTCATTTTTGTGTTAAATGTGGATTTAACTTGATAATTAACCTACCTTCCTTTTAATTATTTATAATATAGATCTCTTGCACAAAAATTGACATTGTGATCAGCACAATAACTAAAGATGTACAGTTGTAATCTTGCTGATACACTGTTGAATGAAAAATCAGTAACATTCCTTTTAAATTATTATTATGGGATTTGTTCGACTTTTGTGACTTTTTTCCTTCTTCAAAGGAATATCTTACGATCACTGCTAAAGCTGGACAGGTTCAAGAGTGAAACTCTGTATATGATTTGGATTTCGAACTTGAATTTCTTCATGGTTTTCAGCAGTTTGTTTTGGTAAAAAAAAAAAATAATAAAAAAGAGGAATAATAATAACTAGAGTAAAAACAAAACAAAACAGAAAAACACACAAACAACAACAACAAAACAAAAACCATAAAAAACAAACAAACAAACAATAACAACAACAACAACAACAACAACAACAACAACAAAGACAAATTACAAATCCAAGCACTTAGAAAGATAGCTACAAATATTACCTAGTGAAAGAAGGGCTCAGAAGGGGCTGCGTACAAATATAAACTATGAACGCCGAGTGGGTGTCAAAAAAGCAAACACAATAATATAACTATTTAAATTTTAAGGGAGTGTACGAGTTCTGAAAAAGAGGTTTTGAGATCAAAGTATCAAAATCGGGCTTTTGCTATTTTTTGGACACTTTGACCTCTTTTGATATGAAAAAAAGGCCAACTGGGGCCAGAAACATCTGCTTTATGCTCCAAAACGGCAGTAAAACAGCTCTACTAGGAGATTGTATAGAAGAATTATGAAAATTCAGTTACGATTTTTTCAGAATGTACCTGTACGTTTTTCCCCCCTTTTTCTCCTGCTGCTTTTTTTTTTTTAATTGCTGAACCAATTGTCTTTTAAATTTTGAATATATTTTTTTTTTCAGAGCATGTGTTTCAGTTATATGCATCGCTTTTTCTGAATTTTATTCATGTTATTAAAAGGAGAGATCGATATTTGACGGAAAATTGAGAAATGTACAGATTCCTGAACCCACGTATTTAAAAAAATTATATGGCACATAATCAAAAACAAAATACACATTTGCTTTTATATAGCGCTACTTGATTACTGTGCCAAATTCCAAACGATTATATTGAATCCTTTAGGAGCCTTAGATTTTTGAAAACAGCTTATTTTCAAGACAAAAAATCCAAGGTGGTGCCCTTGTTATGGCCGGAGACAAAACAAAATATTTTTCCAAACATTTTCTCTCATTGAGCATGTTGCATTCGAATTTGAAGCTAAAAAAGTCCTTAGATCAAGCATTAAAAAATCACCTTCAGGGACCCCCCTCTTCTTAAACATTGTAAAGTACAACACTTGAGCTTGCACAGTAAATTTAGGAGGAGGCGAGGAAGGGTGGGATGGAAAATACATACATTATATATCTATTATCCCGTTCTTTTTTTTTTTTTAAACCGAAGTTCCCGGCCAACGGCCGAACTGAGCAGAAATCAGGCTGAGCGTGTGTTGCGGGCTGCTATTCATCACACTATCTCTGCCCTCGCCCGCCCGCTTCCATTCTATCAACGTACAATTTGGATCAAACACACTTGCGAATTTACTATCCAATTATTATCGCCTCTTTAGAACAACGTCAAACATAATACGCTTTTTTCTTTCAGATGTATTTAGATAAAAACAGATCTTTATGCAAGTATTCTCTGTGCCTCAATTTCAGATGGATACATTCAGCAGTTTTTAATTCATAAGCCTTTTATGGGTTTTCTTGTAGATTTGTAATTTCTGACGATGAACTTCCTAATTCTTTTTTCTGATAGTTCATATTTTTTTGTTTTGCCACAAAATTATTTTTCATCAACGAATTGTTTTTCATTTTTCCTGTTATATTCTGAAAATACTGACATGCTAATCTCTAACTGAACAATTAATTTGTTCACATTCAAATTCTTTGGTCATTTTGCTGAGATATTTTCAAAAGCACTGTAATAACATAAATAATTCTTTCTTCTTTTTTCACTTTGTATCACTCACAGCTGAAGACTATTTCTCGGTAAAATACTATTTCCATTGAAGAAGAAGTTGCAGACCCGCTACAAGTGCATAGGAAGAGCCTCAGCTTTTTGCTGCTGTCCATTGTTTGGTGGCAGACCAAGGAGCTTATACTATCTATACTGGAGTGAGGACTCATGACGCCGCCTTAACAAAACACAATGTATCTAGCTTGCCAATACAGGCCCCATGGCCATGGGGTTAGATTTAATATTGCTATACGTGAGTTTCGTTTAGTTTTGCACGTGTTAACATAACAAAAACGGCACTAATTCTTAAGGTTAAATAGGTCTCTTGCCCTCATGGCCATGGCTCCACATTCGTCACGCATGATGTCATCAGTCCGCTCGCCAGTATAACAGTATAAGCTCCTTGTGGCGGACTATGTTCTGAATGAATTTTCTGATCAACTTTCAATAAATATTTGAATCATATGAAAAACAGAACAAGGCAGGACAGTCACGCCGAATTATTAAATACAAGGGATCAAATTTTGACTGAAGAATCAAATCAAAGCACCGCTATTCGCACAAAAATAAATAAAAGTAGAATTTACTTTTCAGAATTCTTGACATTGTAAGGGCATATAAAAACTATATAAACAACAGAAGTGAACGCAACAGGCTCAGGGGGACGCAGTGGCTCTGTGGTAAGGCGTCTGCTCACGGAGAAAACGGGCCGGGATCGACTCGCGGGTCCTGCATCGGGGGATGGAAGGACACGAAGATCG
>JBCEWB010081184.1:0-12844 GCA_039654565.1 Peronia peronii | reverse complement strand
AGAGAGAGAGAGAGAGAGAGAGAGAGAGAGAGAGAGAGAGAGAGAGAGAGAGAGAGAGGGAGGGGGAATTAGGAGATCTTTAAATATCTACAATTAAAGTGGGAAATTTTGTGTGACCTGTTCTAAAAATTCCAAATAATTTCTTGTCAGCAGAATACTCAGATCAGAGAACTTTATTTCAGACATATAATTTTTCCTTCCACCCATCTGGCGAAATCTTTAACCTTGTTGCGCCATTTTAGGCCTGAGATATATAGACTAGGTTTAAACAAAATCAGTAGCAAGTCAAGCAGTGGTCACCCCTGAAATATTTGGGGTAAGTTTTTCATCAGTAGCCGTAACTTTCTTCTTGGTGGTAACATTTCTTTCAAATCTTGCGTTACTGTCTGAGCTGTTTAACAATTTGTGTTTTCGATTTCTCTAGCCAGTTCAGATGTTTTTTCTCTTATAATTTATATCGACACGATACCGCGCATGTTCGATTGGACCTAAATTAACTTTGGTTGCCGGTGAATAGGCATACTGGCTTATATTTATCATCAATGAGAATTTCTAGCCTCAAAGTGCACCGTTTTTGTTTGTATGTTTGTTTGTTTGTTTTCAAATATTTTTCTTTGTTATTTCATGTAATGATTTCTACTTCTCAACTTAAAAAAAAATACTTTTTTCAGAAACTTGAATCATTAACCCACCGTAGGCCTCTAC
Organism: Peronia peronii; assembly: GCA_039654565.1. Taxonomy (NCBI): domain Eukaryota; kingdom Metazoa; phylum Mollusca; class Gastropoda; order Systellommatophora; family Onchidiidae; genus Peronia; species Peronia peronii. The sequence continues at coordinate 12,139 of JBCEWB010081184.1, read as the reverse complement.
CGGTATTTTTAATTTCATTACTTCTTCTTCTCCTTCCTTCTCTTCTTTTTCTTCGTACTCTTCTATCTTCTTTTTGGGTGATAATATTGTCAACGTGTTGGCATTTGATAGCAGAAGTATTAGACATCATTGGTAGACCATCGATTTCGAGGATGTCACTGTGCAAATGACCTTCTCTCATGGGCACGAGTGTGGCTGGAGAGACTGATTCTCGAGGTACACATCCGTATGGTTGCGGCGGTTGTCTTCAAACTCTTTCTGAGCTTTACTGATAAGACTTCGCCACACTGCTCTGTCTTGTGCACAAACTTCCACGTCTTTTGCAGGCGTGTAGCTGTGCTTCATATTGTCTTTTATACAGTCTTTAAAGCGCTTTCTGGGGCGGCCTCTGGGTCTCTGGCCCTGCCTCAGTTCTCCGTAGAGCAACTGCCGAGGCAGTCTGTGGGGCTCCATATGGATGACATGTCCAGTCCAACGAAGCTGGGCCTTCAATATCATGGCTTCGATGCCGAGCAGACCGGCTCTGTCCAGGACATCGAAGTTGGTCACTCCGTCTTGCCCCTTGATGCCCATGACCGCTCGTAGTGATCTCGTGTGGAAGCGTTCAAGTTGTTTCGTGTGCTTCCGGTACAGCGTCCAGGACTCACAGCCGTAGAGGAGGCTAGTGAGAACGATAGCTTTGTAGACCTTGATGCTTTTATGGGTCATCACACGAGTAGGGAGGCGGCCAAGAACCTGGCTGGCTTTGCTGATCCTTGCAGCTATTTCCCTGTTAAGAGAGCTATCACTGGAAATGACGCTCCCGAGGTCCTTTAAGTGCTCCACAGTTTTCAGAGTGGTGCCTCCAATGATGATGGTGTGTGTGTGTGAGGTGGGGGGGGGGGGGGAGGTTGCACTGTTGGGCCTGGGGAGGGTTGGTAGAGTACTTCTGTTTTTCTAAGGCTGATTGTCAGGCCAAAGAGCTGAAAGGCCTCTACAAACTTGTTGACAATGAACTGGAGGTCCGCTTCTGTGTGTGCCAACAGGGCATAGTCGTCGGCAAACAGTGCATCAGTCACAAGTCTCTCCACTGTTCGGGTCTTGGCGTTCAGCCGATGAAGGTCAAACAGTGAGCTGTCCAGCCTGTACTTGATGTAGATGCCTCTGTCGAGATTTCCGAGGGCATGGTTCAGTACACACATGAATAACAGGTTAAACAGGACAGGCGCAAGGACACAGCCCTGTTTGACGCCGTTCGAGATCTCAAAGGGAGCAGAGCTGTCACCCCCAGCAAGCACAAGGCCAACCATGTCGTCGTGGAATAGGCGGATGATGTTTGTGGATTTCCCTGGGCAGCAAAGCTTGGAGAGTATGATCCACAGCGCCTTCCTATTCACCGTGTCGAAAGCCTTTGTTAAGTCAATGAAGACAGCGTAGAAGTCCATCCGCTGCTCGATGCACTTTTCTTGGATCTGTCTCACCGAGAAGACCATGTCGACGGTGCTGCGGCCTGGTATGAAGCCGCACTGTGACTCCGGCAGTGACGGTTCTGACACAGCGCTGATTAGGCGGTTAAGGAAGACTCTTGCAAGGATTTTCCCAGCGACTGAGAGGAGAGGGGAGATGCCACGGTAGTTACCACAGTCAGGCTTGCTGCCCTTGTTCTTATACAGGGAGACAATAGTGGCAGCTCGAAAGTCTTTTGGCATGGTTTCTTTCTCCCTAACGCCACGGAGTATCTCGTGGAGAGTGCCCAGGGCCACTGGACCGGCTGCCTTGTACATCTCGGCTGGGATGCCGTCCATGCCTGGTGCCCTACCAGCGCTCGTCTGCTTCACTGCCTTTGTGACTTCCTCGAGGCTGGGTAGAAGGTCAAGCTCTTCCAGGGCTGGCTTCTCCCGGATGGCATCCAAGGCTGAAGAGTCTACTGTGGACGGTCTGTTGAGTAAGGTGGAGAAATGTTCCCTCAGCGTTGTGTGATGCTGTCCTTTTCTTTCAGCAGGGTCTTTCCATCTGCAGACAGAAGTGGGGTGGTGCTGGGTCTCTGTGGTGCATAGACAGCTTTGAGTGAGCTGAAGAACTCTTTGGAGTTGTTCAGGTCGGCGTATTGTTGAACCTCATCAGCTTTCCTGTCCCACCAGCTGTCTTGCATTTCGTGCAGTTCTCTCTGGGCTTTTCTTTGGAGGTGCTTGAAGCGATTCTTCTTGGAGGTGGAGGAGAGATCGTTCTGCCAATTGATATAGGTACTGTGTTTCTCTTCTAAGAGTTTGTTGATGTCTTCACTGTATTAGACATAGAAAGCTTTTACTTGCCGGAATATTATTCACAAGCGGGCGTATAATTAATTATCTTACTGGTGGTATTGAGAGAGATATCTTGAAACTAAGGATTTTATAAGCTCTTTCCATATACCTGACCTATTGATTACCTATTTTAGCTGAAATTTACCATATAAGGTCGAATATGACCCGATCAGAGATGCGGATCCGCATTTTGTCATAAATCACACACATTCAAATGCTCATATAGGACGGAAATGGATACTGTAATTCACTTCCATTCTGTGTGCTGGTATTCCGCTATAAAACAACAGAGAATTTCGCGCAACCTTTCAGAAAATTGATAGAGTGGCTATATATTCTCTCGACAGCCCAAACGACGACCGGTGCAAAGTCTCCTCCATGATCAGAATGCAACTAATAGACGGAAATACTTCTGCGAGCGCTGTCTGCACGGATACTCTAGGGAGGACCTGTTGAAAGCCCACAAACCAGAATGCCGTGGGATTGGACAAACTGCTATTCGGATGGAGATGTTAGAGGAAGGCAAGAACAATCTAACCTTCCAAAATCACCACAAACAGCTGCCAGCCCCTTGCCTTATCTATGCGCTGACTTTGAGGCTCTCACCACTAAGGTTGAGGGTCCAGAACTGAATCTTGCAAAAAGCAGTACACGAATAACACAACAGCATGAGGTTTGCAGTTACTGCTACATCGTGGTGAGGTGTGATGGACAGATAAAACCACCAGTTGAATATCGAGGTCCCAGTGCAGTAGAACATTTCCTCCAAGCCCTACAGGAAGAAGAGCGCAAGATCAAGACGGTTTTGGCCCACCCAAAGGCCATAAGGATGACACGAGAGGATTGGCAGGCCTACAACACTGCCACAAACTGTCATGTCTGTGAAAAGGCCTTAAAGGGAGATTCTGTGCGCGATCACTGCCACATCACAGGGCAGTACAGAGCTAGGAGCAGCCCACAATGAATACAACCTCAAGCTGCTGTTGAATCCAATACAACCGTAGCTCCAGGTAGTTCCCGCAGTCTTCCACAACTTGTCCGGCTTTGATTCCCACCTCATAATGCAGTCCATAAGCAAGGAGGACGGACGCATTTCCTGCATCCCCAATAACACTGAGAAGTACATCTCCTTTTCTTTGGGACAGCTCCGTTTCATTGACAGAGTGCAGTTCCTGCTGGTATCTCTCGACAGACTAGGACCCTCCAGTGACTTTTAAAATAACAGCCCGGAATGAACCAAACCAATAAAAACGAGATCTTTTGATGCAAAAAGGTATATACCCATACGAATACATGGATTCCTGGGAAAGGCTCAATGAGCCCAAGCTCCCTGAGAAAGAGGACTTCTATAGCAAGCTTCGGGATTACACTCACGCGCAAAAGGTCTGGGAAATCTTTGGTTGCAGGACCCTGGGAGACTACCATGATCTCTGCAATCGTACTGATGTTCTCCTGCTAGCAGATGTCTTCGAGACATTCCGAAAAACCTGTTTGAGACAGTACGAGCTAGACCCTGCACACTGTTGTACTAGCTCGGAGCTTTCATGGGATGCACAGCTGAAAAAGACGGGCATAGAACTGGAGCTACTGACAGACTATGGCCGGCACCTGTTCATCGAGAAGGGAATATCAGAGGTATCTCTGTGGTATCGAAGCGTTATGTTAAGGCTAGCAATCTCCTTGTTGAGGGGTATGACCCAGAAAAGCCTAACAGTTATATCCTACACCTTGACGCCAACAATCTGTGTGGATGGGCCATGATCCAGCCATTACCAATGGGTGATTTCCGGTGGGTGGAAGACTGTGATAAGCTTTGCCATCGCAGATGATCCGGCAGACAGTCCAGAGGGCTATATCGTGGAAGCGGATCTGGAGTACCCAGAAGAGCTGCACAGGGCGCACAACACCTATCCGCTAGCTCCAGAGCGCATGGTGGTCCAGAAGTGTGGATGTCAGAGTACCAACACAATCTCCTTGGCGGTAGGGAGACGCCTGTCGAGGTTGAAAAACTGGTATATAATCTCCGCAACAAACGCTATGTCCTACACTACCGCAACCTACAGCTGTACCCTTCTCTAGGCATACGTCTGAAAAAAAAAAATACATAGAGGTCTGGTATTCAACCAAAGCCCGTGATAGACCTCTATCTTAGCCCTGATGGCATCCCTGGTCTTCTTACCAGTTAGCCTGGTCACTTCTCCATTCAAGGCCACAACTACAGCAGGTAGTCGCTTCACCCATTCTGTGGACCGTTTGCCGAGAGGAAGCTGCGTCTCTTGGGCATATTGGTGTCCGAGTAGTCTCTCGGCCAGGGTCCGTTTGAAAGTCCGTTTGAAACGCTCTACGATGTCTTGGTTCCTGTGAATGTCCATATGACCTCGTCTGCAGAAACCCCATGCTTCTTAACAGCTAATTGACAGAGCCCATAAACTCACGCCCAGGGTCAATCTGGAGCAGCCTGGGCCACTTCATTGGACGTCGTTTGTAAATGCGAGACAGGGCATCGGCAACTTCTTTGGCCTCTTTTGTGGCCAGGGGCTCAGCAGCCTTGGACCGGCTGACGACATCGACCACGGTGAGGGCATACCTGTAGGTACGCTTGCCAACATTGTCGTGAGGGAGAAAGAGCAGGTCAGTCTGATGAGCTTCGTTTGATACGACAATGTCAAAACTCGGTCTTGGAAATGTTTCGTGGAGCCGGTAAATAGATCTGCCATATGGCCTGTTTCTTCAGCCAATCCTTGGCCTCATTTTCGGTCACTTTCGCTACGACATCTAGCTTCTTGATGGCTGCAATACCTTTCCAGTAGCCCTTAGGGCTGTAGTATACATTTGCTAAACGACGCATAACTTATTCCAACCTTTCAAATATGTCTTCAATAGCCTGAAAAAAATATTTACCTCAGAACTTGCTGTCGTCTATTACTTGACTAACTTGTAAGCCACCAAACCTGTCACGGCCATGCCGAATGCAATGAAAGTGATCTCACAGTCTTTTTGTGCGTTGCTATGTATGTAAAAATCTGAGATTTTGGCTCCAGTGTCAAAGGAAACATGCCAGAAACTTTTGCATACTCGCGAATTGCCGCATCGACGTCGTTAAAGGTATGAACCGCGTGACTTTGCCGCCGAAGCTCTTCGTTGATCCAGTCGAGACGCTCAGTTCGCTGTCGGGACCATTTTGCCTGAAAAGCTGGCAGCTCTTCGACTGCCTTATCATGGCGTTTCCGTTCCTCGTCAATTCCAGATCTCCCCAACATAGAGAAGAGATAGTTGCTGCCGCTGAATGCCAGAGCGTTTACAAGGGCGCCCCTTACTAACAATGCTACAAATGCCATCAGATTATTCTGCTATATTTGGTGGTATTATCCCTTGTTTAATTAAGATTTCTTTAGTCGCCATAGCGAGACCTACGTCTAAAACCAATATCCCAATATCACGTGGGGTGGGGTCTAGTTGGGAGAAGCACCTCCCAAAACCATTTTGGTCTGCTTTGAGTAGACAATAGCTAAACCGGATACAACAGCGCTGTGATACAAATCGTTTGCAAGTCTTTCCTTCAGAAGCTGGAGTCGTCATGCTGTACTATTCCATATGAAATGGGTCACACGTCTTTAATTGATTGATATGGAGCGAAGGGGTCGGGGGGACCTGCTGTTGCTTTATAACACTACTACATTGTACCGTTGGGCTTGGAAACCGCTGATATATAACAAATACACCAGCAAGAACAACGATAACCCAAGGTAACCAGGATCCACACTGCGGGGTAGATTGTTGATCCTCATTTTGCTTATCTTGGGACTGTTGATTTGTGGGATAGATTGCTTAGCAACACAAAGTGATTCTTTGGTTGCTCTAAGCTCTTCAAGTAGTCGTTCTTGTTTGGCCTTTTTTGGCGATAGCGCCAGCAGGTTCGGCTGCAACTTTCTTAGGGTTTTTCTTATTGGTTTTCATTTCCGGACCATTCGAAGGTGCTGTTACCTCCGTTGGTGCTATCACCTCCGGTCTCTGTGGTTGGTATTCCGTCATCGTATATAGTTGGAGGACACTGATGTCTATTGATAATATTTGGCTGTCGTTAGAGCAGCGGTTATCGGTGCTAGAAACATGCCATAGCGGTGATAGAGCTCACACGTAGCATATCTAAGCGCATGTTCAACAAATGGGTCAGCCTCAAGATCGCGTACTAATGCAGGGTGTTTTTCAGAGGGCATGGGGAGAAACATGCTCTCACTGCTGAGTAAAGCTGTAGAGCAGCCTGTTCCAGCGTTTTTGTCATGGCAGCATTTAGTCTTGCATAGAGCTTCTCGACCTCGTCTTCGCTTAACGAGTCAATTTGGTCCACGCTTAATTCCTTTCCAAGGTATTGTTTGCTGTGACCTCCTTCTGCCAGGGCAGAAGGTCTATTCCGATGTGCATTAAATTTAGACTGAGCGTTATTCGATGGCTGTTTCATTTGGACAGCCTTATCTTCCAATACTTGGTCTAGTATCATGTGATTTTTTGCAACAGACAACAACTTATCAAAAATAATTCCCACATGGTGAGTATATTATATAAGCTAACCATTCTTTAATATCTCTTAGCATCTGCTTAGTATTTACTTAACACTGCTTTACATTTGTTTAGTATTTGCTTAGCAAGTAGGTGCCGTTTAATGCAGCTGGCTGATCATTCTTCAACACCAGTTTAGCATATTTTGTCTTTTTTAGCTGCTCCCTTACCATGACGGCTCTTCCGGAGGAACGATGTCGTTTTCACGAAGACATTCCTCGAAGCTGTCTCTATCCTTAAAGTGAAAAAGGGCGACCCAGCGCGTCTGCTCGCGGAGATCCTTCAAAATCGAGTTATGTTTCTGGGTTAGGACCCACACAGATTGGTCCGCATGGCGGCCTGAGAAAGCCAGTTTAGAGAGCATGTCTTGTTTTTTCTGTAAGTGCCTTGCTTGGACTGCAGTCGTCGATAATGTATAGGGTTGGTGAGCCCTGGAATATCTGGTATAAGGCGCAGAAGTAATCTTGGAACCTTTCACCTGGATCTACAACATGGACCTGGGAATCAGTCCACACCCAGGGACATTCTTGATACGTTCGTGTATAATGGGGCACAGGACAACAATGTGTTGAAAAACACCGAGATGGGGACACTCTAACAGGTTCAGTATGAATACGGTTTTCCCACACCCTGTCATTCCACAGATAATAGCCGAATGAGGGTCTCTTGGAAAGAGAGTAGACTGCTGAGACAAATCGACCATCCTCGATGCTGAGTTTGGCATCCATAATCCCGTAGAGATAAATGTTTAATGTACAGGCCGTTTCTGCTTTTTTTTCGTGATCTAGATGGTCACCCCCTCAGTGCCATTCTCAGTACGCCGACCACCACCATGTAGCTGATCGTCGTCTGTGGAGTGGAGGTCTGACCACAGAGCGAACACATAATAATAGAATCTTCTGATGTTCATCTATGACAGATCTAGATTTTTGGCGACCATGGCCACCTCGGGATGACGTTTGCAGCCGGCTGCAAAATACTTCCTTGCCTCATCCCACTGCTGATGGGGGAGCATGCCTTGGCTGTACAACTGGTTGGGAATCCCTTCGATGGTCATTTTAGGGTTATAGAATTTCTCGCTTTCTCGTTTGAAGGGCTTGGCCTTTCATACTAAGGGCAAGTACATTAAGGTTGACGTTCCACAGGATGTCGCTTTTGTTGGCAGTAATTTTGCTATGACGGAGGACGCGGTCGTACAGAATTGCCAGGCGGCCGGCATACTGGTTATGAATCATCCGGGCGAGCTCGAGTTGATTGACCATGTCATACTCGAGTAAGATGTTCTGGATAGTGTAGCGAGCGTCAATATCATCTGTGGCGTGAACAACACGGCTGTAGCCATTAAAGGTTAGCTCGTATTCGAGCCGGTCCCCTAGGTCAGTTGATAGAATGGCATATGACTTTCAAGCAACTCGAAGTCGAGGGGGATACAGAACCGGTTACCATAGGCATGTGCAAGTGGTTTGTCGTCAGGCAAAGCCTCATTTTTATCCTCAGCCCCAAGCCCGATTTTGTTGATATTCCTATTTTTAATTGTGTCGATGCCCTGGTAGTGGGCATTATCTCTCTCCTGGGCCGTCCCCAAAAGGTCCATGTAGCAGTGGCAAACATCGCTGTCATCGACAGACATCACTTCATTGCCGCTAATCTTGATTGTGGTCTTCTTTACCAAAGCACGACAGAGGTTACTGATCACTGTTCGGTTGGCGCCAGTAGATATAAGAACAGTAACGTCATTCGCGTCAATGTTTGGGAACCGTACAAGAAGCTGTAGGTTCTGATCGATCGTACTAGGGTCGTTTATTACGACGACCGATTGGCGCACATCTTTAACTCCTAAAGGTTCTCTCAGACGTCGGTAAGGGTTAAGTTTTCGTCCGAATACGTTCGAAAACATATTGACAAAACTTTCATTTAAGCTGGGTAGCAATTTTCAATATGATTACATGGCGGACTATGATTTTGATAATGCCACTTTTGATCATGACGATATAGATCCAGTAGACAACGATGTGGACGTTGACACGAACTTACCATTGTTTTCAGAACAAGATACACAACAAGGAGCAGCCACTACGTCAGTATCACTGCGCCAGAAGCTACTCCAGACAGCGGTAGATGACTATTATAACAAACTGACTGAACAAGCTCTCACCCCTTCTCTGGGTCTCGACACAACACAATTTGAATTAGTTGGTGGGCACTTACGTTTGAAAGCCTACCCAGACATCAATCTCATAAACGAACAAAGCAACCCATTTCGTTTACCATTATAGGCGGAAAGCCCGGATGGGGAAAACGCAATTCGAGAGGAGCTGGGGTTTTCAGACTGGATTAGAGAAAAATCACATTTGCCGGCTCAGGCTGTTGCAGCCCTTCAAACCACTAATAAGGAATTGGGAGAGGCAGCTGCTGCAAGCAATGTTGTTGAACTTGAGGACCTAGGACAGACTGTAAATGAAGCCTAAGATTCCATTCGCAGAGTGGAAACCAGTCTGACCGAGGATGATATCAATATGCCCTCGAAACGTTCGGAGACTCCCCTATCAACCTACGAGAATTCCGAGGTCTTGACAAGGCTCTGCGGAGTATCCGGGGTGAACTCACCAGCAACCTTGCCAAGCTCACAGAACTAGATGAGCACATCAAAATGGAGATTGACTGTGGGGGTATTGACGAGTTCATTAGACGTCGCATCGCCGAGCGTCTGCGTGACCTGCAGGATAAAGAGCCTCACGTCTTGAGGCCGCTTCAGCAAATAGAGAAGAACTCCGCTCTCAGATTAATCGCATTCGAGAAACTATCGGCCGCATCCTTCACGAGGATACTACGCTGGCTGAGCGTATACGTACCCTATTCCACACGAACAAAGCATCACAATCGTGTCCGTTCTCACCGCAATCGGAATGATGATCAGCACGCTAGTATTAGCCCTGACTGGAGGTAGGGGCTCTCAGGGGGAACTCATCCTCCACCAAAACCATCGGATAAAGGGGGACTCAAAGAATGGGTGAAAAAACATTTACAAAATTTTGGGAAATTTCTGGCAAATTTGGCGGGTAAGGCGGCAGCTGCTCTTCCAGGCATCATTGGTTCTATCGTCTCTTGGCTATTAAGTTTACTATCGAAATCTGTGAGCTGGCTCGGTGAAAACTTGTGGGCTCTTGTCATTGCTGTTGAGGGTTTGCTATTCGTTGCAGCCCACGAATGGCTAATGAATAAGCCAAAACGCTAATAGTCCAACGGCAACACTGCTGACAATAAGCTAGTAGGTTTGACCAGGCCAGTCTCCCTCGTATTTCCAGAGGCATTGGGTGGAGTAGTGGGCATATTAATACTGTGATTGAGACCCAGCGTCTGGTCATCTCTGGCAACTACGATTAAGTTGTTGTACCCTGCCACACGATTGACACGGAATAACATGTGGCTCGGGGCCATGTACAGACTTATTCCGAAAACAAAGCTGACCTCCGAGCCGGCGTATTGCAGGACGTTTTGGTAGCGTTTTATTGCTGAGGGGAGGTCTACTGGAGATGAAATGGCGTCTTCAACATTAGCTAAGAATTGCTTCTGCGTGTCAAAGGCCGTTCCAGACTCCAGAATACCTGTACGGGTCTGAACTTGGGCTCCGAGAATAGCCCAAAAGTATGTCCTATTACTGTCATTCAGTTGCTCAACCCCAGGGCGAGTAAAATCATTTGGCTTGTCAAGGATGAAAGTTGTCCAGACTGTGTCTGCGTTCGAGGCATCTTTTTTTATAAAATCCATATGGACCCAGACCGTCCATTGTTTCAAAGTTTTCAAGTCCTTTTCTTTCATGAATGACATTTTTTCCCCTATAATCTTCCCCACTGACAGGATGATGGCCGTAATAAACTCGGCCGAGCCCGTGGCTTGGTCCTTTTACGCGCCAGTCGGCGTGAGGGGAAACACCAAATTCGTTGCATAATTTTCCATTCGCCCTGCGGTTATATGGGTTGTTCCAAGGGTGCCTTGTCTTATGGCAGCGGAGTCTGCATTTCTTCCAGTATCCGCCTCATCTGGTAGTAAGCGTGGAAGCGATACAATGCCCGCAGCAGGGGGCTTTTTCGGCAGTCAAATAGTCTTTCAATGAAACACCGTAGCCTGTGGTGGCACACCAGACCGCGAAATTGACTTGGTTCTGCCAAAAATGCATCAGGTTGGACATCCAGGCTTGAATCAATTTGTCCGAAGACACTTGTGGCAAGCGATATTTTTTAAATATATCGGGGTACTGGATTTCAAACGAACCATCGGTGCGCACTTGAATGTGCGCTTTGGCGAAATCCACCGCGCCGTTTGTTTCATTTTGAACATCTGGCGAATACTTCGCCTTACTATTAAACTTAAACGCGTTAGGATTCATATTAATCATGTATGTAACAGCGGTAAATGTTCAACAAGTTAATCTACCCCACACATTAGATGGGAGAAATCTTGAGATAGCCCTCGTGGAGATAAACTATGCGCCGCGATGGTACACATCTCCAAGGAGAAAAAGAACAACGGGTTTTTGGCGGACGGCAAGTCAGTAGTCATACCAGATGCTTAATATAATGTATGTAGATTTGACAAGGCACTCAATCAGCATGGATTACCTGTGGAAATACACGCCCCGACGGGATATTTGCGAGCTTACTCTAAGAAAAAAACTATACAATTTTCCTACTAATTCAGTAAATTCTTGGATTTTCCTCTTTGCAGACTCTCGATCCAAAAGAAACTAAAATTGTTGACAGTCCATCTCATTTCACTGTCCATCGTGAGCTTTTTATTCATCTCAGGAAACTCTCCACCAGCGAAAACATATTTTGTCCCCGTTGCCAATGAATCTTGTGGCTCCGGAAGAATCTGGAAACCAGTTTATCTCGAGTATAAGAAATTAATGTCCTCAAAAATATCACACTTCACATTGGATGTTTTAGATTTAAAGGGATATAAATTAAATTGTGATTACATTCGTGTAACATTACACACACTCAATGGTTGATTCTGCTGGACCTGCCCAACCTCGAGAGTGCAATAGTGTTGCGCTACAAGACCTGGGTGATGTTGAGGGTGGGATGAGCTTGCTAAAGGCCCTTACCTATTTCAGCTAACAGAAGACGGTGTTTACAAGCGGGTGGAGCTTCCTTCCATTCCAAAGGCATCTCAAAATTGGCTTCTAAACTTTAGGCTAAGAAACCGTTATGTTTTCACAGGGTTGAGAAATCAGCTTAGAAAAGGGCAGAATGGGGGGGGGGGGGTTGGGGGGGGATTAGGGGGGAGGGGGAGGAGTG
>JBCEWB010081183.1:16876-29095 GCA_039654565.1 Peronia peronii | reverse complement strand
TGAGGGGGGGTTTTGTTTTTTTTCAGTCCCACTTTTTCTCCCCCCTCCCCTTTTCCCCTCCCCCCCCCCCCCCCCCCCCACTCATCCGGAGGACTTTGTACATACTGATCACTGGGGAAAATCCACAGTACAGAAGTGGCGAGTATCATATCTATACTTGGTCACATAACATAGCATTCACTATGCCAACTGAACTATAAACCGTGTAACATATAAACCCCATATGAACTATAAACCCCAGCGCTATAAATCAATAGCCTAACCATACCATATGCCACTTGAAATAGATCGGCTGATGACACCATAATAAATTTACCAGTTCATTATACGTTTCCCAAATTTTCTCAGTAGTTGAATTAGGTCTAGTATTGTGCAATGCTGATCACAATTTAGTCATCCTTTCTAAACTACAACCGTCAGACTCTCATCACTTAGAGTGGCTGATGACAGTCATCTACATATTATGTATGTTGTGATTAAATTCGCCAAACATATTTCACAAAATTTTCTCGTTTAAATTCAACCCTGACCAGTGACCAAAATAAATAAATATAGAAAATAAATATAGAAAAATATGCTGCCCAAGTGCCTAGACCCCCATGTTGTACAGACGATAAATTATTAAAAGGCATAATAATCACGAGAAGATTCTCAGAAAAATGTCACCACCTACATATTAATTACCTTTTATTATTGCTCCATAATTTTTATTTGTTTTCACCAAAATGCGTTTTTAAGTCGCGGTTTCATTGCGCCATTTCGCAAGAAATGACTATTTTCAGAGGTGACAAGACAGTAAAGAAATCTTTCCTAAACACATACAGAGCGAAGAAAGTTAACACTCTTAATTAAATATTTAATGGAATCATCATAACTAAATTTGATGTTGAAGTGAAGAAATGCCTGTACTATCATGTGGGGAAAAGATTGGTTGGGGACGATTGGAGAGGAGGCTGAGCATCGTAGCTCTTGTAATAAAAAATATCGGTGTCTATTTCTGCTTTCATTCCCGGACCTTGATGCTCAGTATTGATCGACTTTTTTTTTTTTTTTAATTGGACAGACAGACGAACTTTGACCTACTACACTTTCCACCTCACCACTTCCTTCCCTCCCTCCCCCTCCCACATTTACCCATTCCCTCCCTGCCATCCACATAGCCCGTTGTAATGACAGGTCTGTATGCACGTTTCGTAGGCGTATCGCCACGTCGCTCTAAAAACTCGGGCAACTCATGAAACAAATCCCTTGGCAAACACGAGTGTTCGATTTACCGCACAAGCGACAGACTACATAAAAAAAGTTCTCCAATAAAAGCTAGACACGTTCTCCTCCATCCTGCGATTGGATTTAACCATCTACAGCCGTGCGTGACAATGACATAGATCTCTCTCTTTATTGTAATTAGATGTACCGTTAGGAAAGGCTAAACAACAACAACAACAACAACAACAAAACAATAACAAAACAACAACAACAACAAAAAAAACCAAATAAATAACAAAACTGAACAAAACTGAAAGTTAAGGGTAGGTGACATCGGGTATTTTATGTAAGAACATGACTGCTAAGCACAAATTTATGCAGACCAACATCCGATGCACTCATGATAAGGATATGTATTTGAAAGTTCCACATTGTTTTAGGATAGCACTGGGCCTATCATCTTGTTCAAAAGAGATTCTCTGGATTACATGTACATGTATCATGTTTATCCAGTTGACTCTTATGATTTAGAATCAGAGAGCTTTTGATATTTACTTAGTTGTGACCACATAACATTATACAAAAGTTGGTGATCATCTGCAAGCATCCACATTTAGGCTGTTCGTACTCAAATGTACCCGCTAGAGTTCTAGTGCAAGGGCTGGACAAAATTTCCGGGCTGCAGTCAATAAGTAAAAATTCCACATCACTTGCGGACAGATGATGAAGTTTTCACTTAACAGAAAATATCGACGATACCAGCACAAGAAAAAGCTAGATCCCCCTCTCCCCCCGAAAAAAAAAACAACTTATGATTGAAGTCATGGTAAAAATAATAGGGTTAGGGGTGGGTACACATTCTTTAGGTTCTCCTCGTATTCCGACTTTTTAAGACCTCCCCCCCCCCCCCCCCCTAACAACAACAATCTCTAAAACAATCTCAGTGTTGCGAGACGCTGCACATCCGTGACTGACCGTCTGATGACTGGTCTAAACTGACAGGACAAGCCACTGCAAGCGAAGCTTGTGGCCTACTTTTTTTTATGGTAACCTCCTGTACTTTGATATCTAGACATCTAGATTTTCGTGTGGTGTCATTCTGCTTTGGGCCTTTACGTGACAAAAGATCTTTTTCCTGAAATTTGTTTCGAGACAATCGCGATATAATTTAGTCTTGCAACCTTCCTTTTTCTTTTTTTTTTTCCTGATACGCAGCGAATAAAATACAGTTTTTAGAGACTAAGGTGATATAATGACTATAGGTAGTTTTTTTTTTTTTTTTATATTGGGGAAATCTATATTTGAATAATTTGAAAAAAAAAAATTACCAAACAGAGGTGAAAAGAGCGTTTTTAATCAAGAATTGTTCTCTCCCCGGAGGAGAATTGGGGAAACCCCGTCCTGTCTAATAATGCGGCCAACGCTGAGGAAAGAATCCGATCGATCCGAGTGTCTTTTACTTTCATCGACAGAAACTCCACACAATCAATCGAACTACGGGAGGGAGAAAAGGGAGAAACAGAGAGAGACAGGGAGAGAGATAGAGAGAAAGAAGGAGAGAGAAAGCAACGGTGCGCGCCAGAGAGATCAAAACGTGTATCTGTGTACAACAGAGTGAGAGAGAGAAAGAGGGAGACTAGAGAGAGGAGGAGAAGAAAGAGTGGGTCTGTGCAAGAATGAGAGAAAAAGAGAGAGACGGAAAGATATCCAAACATAAAAACATTTTTAAAAAACATAACACAATTAGTAATAAACATGAAGAAAAGCATAGCACAATAATTAGTCTAAATATATAAACTAGTTACACTGTCGTAATGACAGAACATGTAAATGTGACCAAAACTTAGGTTATCTGCAGCGGTTTTGTCTGCAGCTGGCTTAGAGGAGGTGTGGGAAGAAAAACAAGGGAGT
Source organism: Peronia peronii (assembly GCA_039654565.1). Lineage (NCBI taxonomy): Eukaryota > Metazoa > Mollusca > Gastropoda > Systellommatophora > Onchidiidae > Peronia > Peronia peronii. Next base: position 25,978 of record JBCEWB010081183.1, on the reverse strand, counting down.
GAGGGGGCGGGGGGTGTGAACGACGACTTTGTGAAGCTTTCTTGACACCTGTCCTCCCACCAAAAAAATTTCCCTTTCTCCCGAGTTTCGCCCTCCCCAAGGAGCTTATACTGGCCCTCTCTCTATGGACAACATCCCGGGTCAACAGAACGATATGCAGGAATGGGAACGTCGGGCAAAAGGTGAAATGGTCAACTGCAAGTCGTCCGGCTCTGAAACAATGTACACTGTACTGTCGGCAAAAAATCAAAAATATACATGCATCACCATTCAACACCACGACTAATGTTTAAGAAAACTGAAAATAACAGAAGATTTGGCTATCTTTAAGCTTTCAGACATGTCCCTTACAACACAAAATAATGTTTAAAAATCGGACAGAAGTGATGACAATGGAAAACCAAGGATATCTTGTTTCGATTTATTCACAAATTTGACACATGACACATGAATTTGTACATGGCATAATGTGTTCTCAAATTCCTCAATTAGTCATGTTAAAAATAATAATGATAATAAAACACAATAATTAAGAAAATAATGTGCAACGATGACAACAACGTGCTACAACAAAATGACAGGGCTAAACTTTTCTGAGCGGTTTTGAAATCACAAAAAATTATTTCAGACAGGGAGAAAAATATTTCATGAATACAGAATCTATATGTGCACTCAGAAAGAAACTTACGGAATAACAGATGGAATAACAGACTTCGCTAATATTATATTGACGTCAAATTACGGAAACTGCCAAATATCTGGAATCATCATTTCAAGTTTTCAAATCTAGTTAAAAGGGGAAAAAAAACAAAAACATGCATACAATAAATGCATTCCTCCTTAAAAAAAAAAAGAAAAGCGCATAGTACTAATAAATATTTTGCAGCGCTGCCAATGATAAGTTTAATCCATTTCAATCCCATCAACTGAATCTTTGCCAAGTATTTATATATTTTTAAAGTAATAAAAAGTCCAGATGAAGACAAAAAACAAAACAAAAAACAAAAACACACCTCATTTTCCACGTTCGTTCGCTTGAAATCCTTGTCCAACTGGAAAGAGTTTGTTCAATGGTTCAAAAGAACAGTCTTATAATACACTGTCGTAACAGATTCACATATACTGCCTACATCATGATAAAGTATACATTCACCCAGACACACACGAATACCAGCCATTAAGTGCAGTATGACCTTTAGGTATACATTAATAAGGACCCTAGAGCAAAAACGGCATAGAGTGTGTATAACTATAACATAGTAATAATTTCCCCCTTAACTTCATCTCAATATGACGTCACTCAAATGGCATTTCTATGTTGAAATCTGTGGCAAATTCATGATTTCAGAAGCAAAGCTAATGTTCAAATGCAGCAAAGCTCATTTTTTTCTTTTTTTTTATATTTCTTTTTTCAAAATCTTTTTTCTTCTTTTTTTTCTTAATGAGTAAGATAAAACAAGGAAAAAAAGATACTTCATAAATAATGTATTGTATAATTTATATGAAATTGGCTATAGAATACAAGTTTAAAGTGACATGTACATCAAATGTGCAGAAATTTATATTACCAAGTTCCATAAAAAGAAGTGATATGATACAAAGAAAGAATAAAAATGTATACTGAAATTTGATAAGACCTAATATTTTGACTTTCAATACACATGGTAGGTTACATGTAAGACATTTTTTTTTCCTTCCTTTTCTAAAGAACACAGATTATGTTCAGCTACTTCACTGTGAATGGACACTAATCCCATCCTACATTTGTCTTGTAGATTGAAAGAGAGAAAATAACAAGACAGAAAAAACATAACTGACGAAATTTTACCCTGAATTACTAAATAATATTCAGAATTTCCAACTTAAGACACATTACCCTCAGTGAATCAGAAAATCTCTTTATAGATAAAATAGTGATAAAAATCAGTAAAAACAAAGGATTAGATAAATAATAAATGAAAGAATAAATAAATAAATAAAATAAATAAAGATTGGTCAATCAAAATAAGTAAATAAATCAGTAAATAAACAGATGAAATGAACTTCATGACCAACAATGGGTCTTTGTCAAAAATAGATCAACCAGTTCGTGGATTAAAAATTTCCAGAAATAAGGTGAGCAAAGGTTGTTCATTCTGATAAGAGTACAAAATACTGACATGCACTGCGACCTAAAGGCAACGAAATACTATAAATAGACAACTCCATGCTGCAGGTATCCAATTAATAAGACAAAGAAACTTGATAGAGTGTACTCCTGTTTGCAAATAATAATATATAATTTTTATTTTGTGAGCTTTCACGATCATCCTGTTTCTATGTTCTGCAAATCTGAGTTCTAGGATGGAAATGTCACTATAACAAAATGGTATTTGGAACACTTCTGTAGTAAATATAATTCAACATGTCAACTATTTTGAGATCTGCGTTACTGATATTTAATTCAGTTCCTCAGAACATGACCACTGGTACAATAGACAACTGACCAGAGATAATCTTAAAGTATGTCATCTCAGGCCAAACCATCGGGATAAGCAGTTCACATCATTCAAATAATAATCATGGCTTACAAAACATTTTGCAAGAAATTCAAATATATATATAACGTATATTATAACTGTAACATATTTCCTGGCATGAAGTCGGAAAAATATAGGAAGAATCAATACTCCAATCATTCAACACCTCCACCACATAAGTCTTAAGTCTGCATTAGTCAGTGATCCTCTAATTCATAATATATACAGTTAACAGTAATTTCTGACATGCAATCTTTTTTTTAATGCTGTCTTTCTATTTCTGAATTGCTCAACCTGACTAAGAAAAAAAAAACCCTACATTTTTCATGCACATTATTTAGTGTTTACTTGTGTTAACAATATACATGCATCACATTCAACATTACGACTAATGTTTAGGAAAATGGAAAAAAAAAAAAAAAGATTTTGCTATCTTTAAGCTCTCAGAAGCCTAATAAAAATATTGCTAACTATACCATATCCCAGCCTGAGTTGGCCACTGCATGCAGCAAAAAGTACATAGTGGATTTTCAACACTGAATAGAACACTTGGCCACTTTCAGCTTTATCAGCAGGAAAAGTACAGTAACTCACTACCGTTTTATCAATATCAGTGTCAACCTACTAGTCCTTAGTAAGTTTGATGATACTAAATCACCATGAAGCTTTAATTCTAATGATATTATCATGAAAATATACTTTGCAAAATATGCATGATGTCTTTTTCAGGCCAAGTTGAGATCCTTAGTAACTGTAGACCAATTAAATTTAACAACTTTGCAAAGAGTTTAGTTAAAAAACAGGCTAATCATTGTATCAATCAGCATTGCACCAGGATTAATGCAAACAGTTAATCTCTGAGATGCGACTCTCAGAAATTATTTCCTGTATATTTAATGCATATTTTGGGCATGGACACAAATGTTTGGTGTCCCCAAGATATACAGAAACACAGATCACACAATAGAACAGTTATTACAAAAAATAAATACATGCACAGGACCATCACAGCACTTTAAAGATTTTACAAGTGCCTTTAAACAAACAATTTCCTAAAAACAGTTCACAGTCAGGGTAATAAATTAACCATGTGCTCACAGATTTGAAATAATTACATGTATCTAGAATCACCTGTCCATTAAAAATGTCTCTGATCCTGATTGGCTTGGAACAATAGCAATTTACTAAATGGCAAACATCACACACACAATGTTAAAAATTATTTTGCCATAATATATTCAACTTATCTTGGGAAAAATCTCTCCTTTGTATCACTTCGTCCTCATGATATGTTGAAGGGCTAGAACTGTCATTGTTAAGGCACCTGGCAAACTCAAGATGACACACATGTAATGTAAGTATAAATTTTAATATGCAACAACTTGTGCATTTACAATCCCCCTGTTCTCCTCTACACATTTCATATCATTCTACTGCATCTAGATATCCAGCTGATCCTTATTCTGGAGATGTCATCTTTTAATTCCTATTCACAATAAATTCTTAGCAAAACAAAGTGAATTGGTGAAATATAACTAGCCTGCCTGCCGATTTCCATCATTCGGCATCACCAGGAAATGATGATAGACATGGTGATAAAAATGTTTGTAAGAATGATGGATGGTACGCTGTGCCACAAACAAAAAAAGTTGAAAAGCTGATGTTTAACATCAATATTTCCTACCATGACAACTAACTTGATGGAAGAAAAAAGAGATGCAGTGAGGTGATACAACCATTATGACTTATTTGATGATGGTCCCTTCATACTGGTCTACCAAATTTCGCTTGAGTATCTGAGTATGATTTGAGTTGCTGTCTTAAAAGGTCATACTACTATTTTACTTTGTTTATTCTATTATTACCATCATTCACTGCCTTCCTCCCATCATTCCATAACAATAATGGAAATAAATAAACACATTCATACAATTCAAGAACGGATCATTCTCACTTTGAGTATCACCAGTTGGCTGATATGTAACACATATTGAGGTGAAACCAATATCTACTAATAATTATGTAGCAATGACAACAATAACAAAAAACAAAACTCGTTGGTACCTCGGCAAAACTTCAATCATCCACACAATTATTTTTGGAAAAGAAAACCAATGAGTCACAGATTGCAGGGGGAGCCTCTGAGCATCCTTAGCTTACCCAGGAAAACTAGTCCATAGGTATGGGTATCTAAATTCATCTACAGTGTTATCTGCAATATTTTATTTTGTCTCTACTGTGAATAGAGAAAACTGAAATGTTCAAGAGGGAAAAAATTGTGGGATACATCTGGTTTTAATCCAAATTATCACAGCCTCTACAAGCAAAATTTAATAGAAAAAATGTTGGTAACAACTGACTTCTACTATACTGAGGAATGATACCTCTGCAGAATCTATGTTAATAATTCACTACCTACATTCACTGTTCCAACTCTCTGAATTACATCTTCTAATGGTACATGTAGTATCTCTGTGTAAACCTTAACTTTTAAAGTATCTATAATCAAGGCAATCCTTCCCAGAAAGCATTTCATAGTCAAATAAGATCAATAGATATGGGATGACTTAATTTACAGTGTGAGAAAACATTGGAATTTCCGTATGTTGGTATAGAGCAAGATAAAAGCAAAATAATTACAAGATTTTCAGTAATATCAATATTTATATATATACTAACAACACAAATAAATGAATGAGTCCAAAAAAAAAAAAAAAGGTTGGCTGACGAGACAACAATTTACTGCGACAAACATCTACTAGCTACACATAATATAAAAATGTATTGTTTATTCAGAGGTATGACCATGTAGGATTCTCCATGTGCTTTGCACAGTAAATTCTGATGGCACGAGATGAACACAAAATTACATGCCATTGGCCCAGTAAGAGCATGCATACCTGTATGTCTTGGCAGTGTCAACTGGGAAAGCTGAAGTCTGCAGAGGTGGCCATTCCCATGAACAAATGTCATATTATCATTTATCCAGAACTGAATTAACTTCATTGAAGTGGCTGACTAAGACTGACCATTCCTCACTTTATTACTATTAACTACTAATCTGGCTGGATGAACTAAACTATAAAAATGTCACAAGCGGCAAAACTTAAAAGCTTAATATATTCGCAACAGATTCGTAATTACATTTTTTTTTTAAAAATTCAAAGTGATACAAAAATAAGTACATAAAAGATATGGAACAAAAATTCAGAAAGTAAATACATGCAGTTTCCACATTGCTACTACAGCTATAATCACCTATCCAATTTCAGCAACACACAGTATAGAGCAAAAACAAAAGTACACCACATTTTATGTCATTATCAATCACATTATTGCCTCCCAAATTTGCTATGCTGTTATACTTTAATATCCCACAAATTTCTGATTGGTTTTCTGATGTTTTCTAATAGTTCATATTCAACTAAGCAAATACCTGGAAATCCTCGGCAGAGTGTTTGTACCCTCTGCTAAAAACAGAACACTCACTGATGTTTGTTACCGCTCCACCACGAGATCCGAGAACAGTTGTCACCGGTCCCATAAATTTTTTAATGTGTTTTTCTATGTCAATGGCACTGAACAGTTTGGAGTGTTTGTGCCCTCCTACTAAAATTAGACAGGGATTTCCAGCCGTTCATTTGGTCAGAACAAATCTATTCCTTTTATTTAATTTTTTTTTTAGTATTTACTATGATTATTGTGTTCCACAATTCAGCCATTCTGATTTATCATAATTCATTAATCAATGCTAACTTATCATTACAAGGGCCTCCTTTCCTCATGGTCTGAAAAATTATTCTGAATAAATAAGATAATTGACACATTTATACATAGATTGAACAACATGATGTTGTGACATCAACATGTATCTCTACTGTACATACATATGAGATTACTTTATGCACTATGGTTCCATCAGGCACTGATAATCAACACCATACACTACTCCTATTTCAACAGCTGCAAAATTGCCAGTTCATCTTTCAGAAATAATGGCAACCATGTTGTTCCCTGATTCCTTGACTGCTATCTTGAAAGACATGACAGCAATGACATAAAACAAAGTTCACAAAAAAAAATGTTACAAAATTCAAAAAGATAATCCATCCATGATTTTTGTTTTTTCTCTTCCACTGCTGAACTATTTTGCAAATGTCCTCAACACAAATATATCCCCTGAAAGATTTTCAATCTCTTTCCAGAGTTCACACTACTATTCATTGTTCCATCACACAAAATCTATGTGTTGGAGATGTTGGATGGGTGCATGGTGACAACAACTAACAATAAGAGCATAAAAATGTCTTGTAAAACACATAAAAAATATGGGAAGAGGCTGATGATTAAATGATAACAATTGCTCATCCTACCTGGATGATCCTTGCAATCATTTGTGAAACAATGGAACTCCACATCCGTCAATAAATTACTCCACTGACACAGGCAGCACCATGGTCTCTTTGAAATTTTAACATTTTTCCTTTTGTTTAATCCACACATAAACAAGCTGACTGTCAAGCAATGCATTGGTGCATATTCTTCATATCTTCCAAACCAGTTGATGCTCTCATGAAAAATGCAACACAATGCCACTGAGACAACTTCAAACAAAAGTAATGCATAGTCAACTTTCATAGTCTTTTCAACTTCCTTTTCAAATTACAGAAAACAAAACAAACAAACCATGTTCAATCCCTCTCCCTCTCTGAGAACATTCTATTAGGCTCCTTTTCATACTACAACGTGACTGAAAAATCTTCAAGAGCTTTTCATCATTCATTTATGTCTGGTAGATCTACGAGATGGAACACTCGGAGGCTTATCAGCCTTTTTGGACTTTGCAACCCTCGCCTTCTTGGTTATCACTTCACAAGTGTTATCTGAGAGTTTGTGCTTAGGAGCAGATGATGGATTTTCCATTGCACTCTTTTTGGAATGCTCCTTGTGAGTTTCAGACTCCACTGATGAGGAGGGTTGTAATGGAGATAGTTGAGATGAGGAAGTATTTTGCTCCTTCTTTGCAATGGGCCGCTCATCACTGCTTGAAATCCCACTAGTGGGAGGGTTAGATGTTGTGGAATATTTGCTGGATGTCAGCGTTTGTTTCTCATCACTCACTTTCCTCTTTTGACTAGACTGTTCAGCTGTTAACACTTTCTCTGCTGGCTGATCTGTTGTTGTAGGTGTCCGACTTTCCAGTTTGCTCTCCACCAGGGATGAGACTGCTCTGTGAGCTACTTCAGTAGTGTCACCGCTTTTCACAGGGACTTCCTCTTTCGGCAATGGTTTGGCAACACCTAGAGACGACGTCTGCTGACCTTTAGGTTCAGGTTTTGACACAGGCACTGCTTTCAGCTGAGGTTTTGAAAGAGAACTGCGTCGTTTGTTCACTGGAACATTCTCTTCCCCTCCTTTCACATCAGAGTTCCCCTTCATGTCAGATTTTGAAGGATGGCGAGATTTAGTATCTCTATCACAGTCAGATTTTGATGAGCTTTTCGACTTCCTTCTGCAGCCCCTTGCATCAGGTTCATTAATGGAGAGTCGCCTTATATTCAACACTGATGGATCTTGCTGTGGGTGGGCAACAAGCACGTGAGTCTTCCATGACATGGTGCTACCAAAGACCTTGTTGCAGAACTTGCAGGGAATTTCTCTGGGAATACTCTCATCTGGGTCATCCTCTTCTTCAGAATTATCAGAATCAGGATGCAGCAGTGAAACTTCTAGTATACAGTCAAAAAGCCCTTTCATTCCCACTCCCCCACTACTGCCTACTGAGCCATCATCGCTTTCACTCTCTTCACTTTTAAGCATCATTTTGTCAGCAACTTCTTTCATGATCTTGTGAGAAGGCATGCTGGGGCTACGTAGCATAGTTGTCAATTCAGTAATGTCTATTGGTGGTAAACCTGGCATCACACCCTTCCCATCACCCGGTCTCAGTGGTTCAGGAAGTTCTTTCCCCTTTTCAGGAGATTCTTTACCTTCTCTCAATTCTTTATCCTCACTCACAGTTTCTTGATCCTTAGCCTTCCTTGAAGCATCTCCAGTCTTTGAGTTATCTGTCTCTTGTTTCTTGTCCCTGGTCTCAAGTGCAGCCTCTGATGTTTTGTCTTTGCTCAACTTTTGGATGTCTGCCATGTTTTCAGTTGGGACAGCACACTTGTAGTGGAAAAACTCGTAATTTCAGCTATGTTGTACCAATGAAGACAGTATAGCCATTGCTTGTCTCCCTTTACACACACCGTCTGTGGAATATTTTGAGTGGATACTTAACAACGTCCGCAAAAATTTAAAAAATACTTCAAGTTCTTCACCACTGAATATTCATGACGCAACGACTAGATTTTCTTTAAAACTGATTTTCCCATGAAAAATTAATATTTCAGTCTGATTGAGTATAAGAATACATACCCTTTCTAAATGCATGTTCCATCAAGTTCCAATTAAAACCATTTCAACTGGATATAAATATATTAGGGATGTCAAACTGTTTTCACCAAAAAGTCAGAAAATTTTGTGAGGGGGGGGGGGGGGGGGGGGGGGGGGGGGGGGGGGGGGGGGGGGGGGGGGGGGG